>MNCI01006835.1:195746-206144 GCA_015680685.1 Gnetum montanum | reverse complement strand
AAAAACCAGCAATGAACAATAAACACGCGTGAATGTTAGTCATGGCGGAAGCTTTGACGCGTCCAGAGGCAGGCCAATCCATGCAAATGTAATGTTTTCATCGCACGCCCCGTCCCCTCTCCGTATGACCCAAACTTGGCCCTTCGGTTACCAAAGTAGCCCTTTCGTGATTTCAGTGTGTTCGTTTATTCATTCGTACCGTCATGCCGACCGTACTCCCTTGTTTTCCGTGGTCTATGTGCCATGCCGATGCCATGAATCTTGATGGCTTGCTTGCCACTTAACAATGAAATGAAATGAAATGAAGTTTTTGGTAAGATTCACGTTGCCACTTGACAATGAAACGAAGGTTCTCATATGATTCACGAGGAGGAGAAGATGGGTAATATTGTAATGCATGGGAAAAAGGCAAGAACCAATTCGACACAAACTCCGAGAAATGCAGGTAATAATGGCAATGAATAATACGAGGTGAGGCAAGGCAAGGCAACCATTTCATTGTACACAAATTTTCATCTGAAATTATGAAATCTGTACCCATTGCAAATTTAATAAGCTTCGGTACGCAGAGAATCCAACCGGAACACTTCGTCAAAATTTGTCCATAATTGGGTACCTTAACAATTCGTGTGACCAGCTGGTCAAACTAAATCTACAGCCTATCATAACGATGAGCCTGTTTTCGGATTAAACTTAGGTTACCTGAGGGCGGAGTAGCCGTCGTTGTAACCGCCGGTGCTGAGGAGGGTTCCGTCTGGTTGGAAGGAAGCAGAAGAGCACCAGGGGTCGGTCATGATGGTGAGAGGGCGGATGGCGTTGGAGGCTATGTCATATTCAATGGAGTGAGCCCAGCAGTCGTGCTTCAGAGCCAGCTCCTGTGGATCGTCTCGGCAGCGTCCATCCAGCAGCCTCAGCTGCGACTGCCCATAATCGCTCCGATCATACATCACCACCGTGTTCTTGTACGTGCTCGTCATGTGCATGGCCGACACCCCACCATTTTCCACCACCACTTCCCATTTCCCACTTCCCTGCTTGTTCAATTGCTGCCCCGCTGCCTCCGCCACAAAGAAACATACCCACATCACTGCAATAATCCTTAACAATTTCTTCATGCTCTTACTTCTGCTGTTGCTGCTCAAGCTTAAAGCCAAATCCATTCTACAGCATGAAAACGTGTAGCCTCCCAAATCCTGGATGACGTTTTATACTTTTATGTACACTTCGTAGCCTCAAATCGAAGCGGGTTAAATTGCATGCATTCGCTGTTTATATCCACACCTATTTATACATGCATGTTCGTTGAAGGCACTGTCACAGAGTGTGACAAGTAAGAACAAGTGAAGAATTGGCATTAGTATTAGGTATCGGATGAAGAGATGAAGCTTCCATCGTTGGTCGGGCCATCCATCTGAGACTAAGAACCTAGAATACCATATACGACTTGCGTTTGCGTGCACTGCTCCGCCTCCAGGCATCACTTCCGTCGTGGATACTATCACACTCCCCACACAGACACCAGGTCTCTTCCAATTTCTGACAATTATATCCGATGAGCTGTATGTTAGCAGCATTGAATAGGATCGGAGCTTTTTCAACTTATTAGGCAGACATTCACATCGCGTGTAAGCAGTGGCCAAGGAAACGAAACAGCCATGATATCATCTGTAGAATAATGAAAAGGAAATTCTGAATGGACCGCCTACCGCTACATTGGATACCATGCACGCGTTGAAGCATCTACTCCGTGCAGTTGCAATCTTGGATAAAGGTCTAGTTCATGCAGCCATTCCTTCCAATAATGGCTGCAGAATCCTTGTTTCTGGAAATAAAACGTTATGAAACTAACACGGCAGAATCTGAGTCGTATCTGCCCAGGGCCGTTTGACGAAATAAACCGCATAAAGTCATGATGCTGCTAACACCTTTTCTTTGGAAACGTGTATGGTTGAAGATGCCCGATTAAAATATTAAATGTTAATATGTTAATATGGTTGGTACAGACAATTAATATATTGTTGGGTAGCGAAGACCGCAGTCTCGAAGACGTCATTCGATCTCCAATTGAGAGCTAGAGCTAAATCATGAAACTATGGATGGAAGAATAATGCATACAGGTTGCCGTATCAGGATTTGGAACATGAATCTCATGAATCTCCGTTGTCCTTTAGCCACCAAACTGGCCATAATTTTACAAGTTCCGACAATAATTCTTGAAAAAGTGGCCATAATTTTACAAGTTCCGACAATAATTCTTGAAAAAGTGGAGTGGATGATTATGCTTGCCGGTAGAAGTTACCTTCGTATAAATGTCCACGTTCTAACCAACCACAAGGGAAATTGTACACATCCCTAGAGACCAACGTTATATAGTGAAGGTGGGAGGGCAACATTGAACCCATGTGTACTAATGCTAGGTCACAAACCCGGTCTAAAGAGCCAGGATATGTATCTTTCTTTAAATAACCAAGCTGCAAGGGGTGGGAGCAAGAGCCGGAAATTGACGCCCATATGCCTGCACTTAAAAGAGATTTTTGCGAAAAAAGAAAATCAAACTTTTTGAAATACCTGTATCTCTAAATTATTAGTTTTTAAAAGATGTTTGTCCTTTACAAGGCGGAACAAAAGAGTGGTTATAAGATTGCTTTTATGGTTGTTGCTCTTATAGTTTAAGTATATGCTTTGAAATTCAATGTCTTTGTTCATTCAAAGTATGCTATAAGAGATGTGAGATAATTTTTCTTAATTTAAGATATTTTCAGCTTTACTATTTTAAATAATTAGGAATTCTGGAAATTTTCTTTTAATCTTAAAGTCGTAGCTTTATTTTCTTGGTTTTAAAATTGCTTTTAATGTTGGTGCAATTTAATCATATACTCTGAAACTCAACTTATTACTACTCATTCAAACTAGTGAATGAGAAATAGAGATACTTTTCTTTAATTTAACATATTTTCACATTTACTCTATTAGCCTCAACTTTATTTTCTTATTTTAATATATTTTGTTCAATTTGAAAGGCAATCTTTAAAAGCAACCTTACAATGAATTTCTTTTGATGGGAACCCCTAATCGTCAATTTTAAACCCTATGTGGGAGAACTAAAGCATAGAGAATTGGGAACCATTTGAAACTGATGGTATGTACTTGCAACAACAAATACACTATGTACATGAACTCATGTACTTTAAAAAACTTATAGCAATAATAGCACAACCAACAATGATAATAAAAGGATTATTACTAAGATGTTCAATACTCCTATTCAAGCAAGCTCATAGGAGGGTTGGTAGATAAATGAAAGCCTAACTTCTTTTAAGTGACTTAACCTAGGTTCTAACCTAGGTCTTACGACTTAAGAAATAAGAATCTTAGCATACAACTAACATTAATAGTAGGGGGTGTTGGAACCCAAAAATAATTAATATTTTAGGAATATCTTTTTCTTGAGTCTAATCTTACTATTTTGTGGAATTCTATGGTTGATAAAATTGAAAAGAAATTTGATAAATGGAAAGAAATAAAGCTCACCCTTGGTGATAAAGTTTTAGTTATTATGCAAATGTTTTAGTCAACTCATGTTTATTATTTTAGTTTTTGGGTTCCTTCTAAAACTTCTTATGAGATAACTGATTGTATTATCTATTGATTTCTTTGGTTGGCTAGGCAACATAGACAAGGTTTTTCTAGAGTTTCTTGGGATATTTACACTAGTAACAATAAAGATGGAGAGCTTGGCTTCATTAATTGTTATAACTAGGAAATTTCTTTTGTAGCAAAATGAATTGCAAAGTGCATTAATGGAGATGATGTTTTGATGCTCATTTTAAGAAACAAACTTATAAAAGGAAAATCTAAGAAATATAATAGTTGTTTTTTTAACAACTTTCTTTGCTATCTTCTTTTTTCTTAGGCCATTTCTATTTCTAGTTCTCCAATTCTTAAACAAATTTAGAAGACATGGTGCAAGTTTAGTAAATATTGGAATTACAATCATATTATGGTTTCAAAAGATATGCTTAAGCAAATTAGCCCATGATGGCTTCCTTTTAATGAAGGAGCTTGGGCTACTAATGCATCTATATTATATACCACATGGAGTATATTTGTTATCACTATAGTTTTTTGTCTGCATATGCATGATAGATTGATTACTTGAAATGAAACTTCTAGCCTCTATGGTTTGAATATAAAAAGGAGAAATAATTTTGAAAAATTAATTTTTAATCCTGAAAATTTATTTAAAGTTGACAACGATTTACATTATGATTTTCTAAATATTTTTTGGAAGGACGATAAATATGTTTTTTTTTAATTTGGAAGTTGTTTATGAGATTATTACAAAGAATGATTTTAGTCATAACAAATTCAATAAAAGCTTGGAGAATGCAATTATCATCGTACTTTTGGATGAGAAAAATAAAAGATATTTGAAGAGCTCTTACATTTCCTAAATTTCGTATTATTTTATAGTGTCTTCTTCATCAAGGTCTTCCTATCATCACTTATCTTAAACATATGGGAAACGTTTCTCTTCAATGTTCTCTTTGTAGAAGTGAAGACTTATTTTCTCATATTTTTTTTTGATGTCTTGTTGCTTAGCATGCTTGGAAATGGACATCCAAAATTTGTAAAAACTTTCAATTGAGCATAAATGAAGTCATTTTTGGTGATTAGCCTATTTTGTCTACTTCATTTCTTTGCATTTGTTTTCTATTCTATTTGGAAGCTTTGGGTTGCAATTATTCTCCAATAGCAAAAACATAACTATAATATCTCTTTAGGTGTCAAATATTAGATTTTCAAAGATGTCACTTTTCAACTACAAATTTAAGTAAAACAGTTGTCAATGAAAGCTGAACAATTAATTTATTTTCTACAGTATTAATTTCTTTTGTTTTAGAGGCTCAAGGATGGGAAGCTTTCGGCTTTTGTTGCTATTTGTTCTTTATTTTTGATTTTTGTATTCTTTAGAGAGATTTTTCTCTTCTCTTTACAAGAAATCCTTTAATATAAAGTAAAAACCCATAAGGGTATTTTTATTTCTAAATAAAGGCAAGGTTTGATGCTTTTCCTACCTTAAATAGAAGGTTTTTAAAGATTGGTTGTAAGGATGGAAACATAAAAAGGTAGGTGTCCCAAAACCATTGGGCTTTTTCTTTAAACTCTTCCTTATTATATTATCAATATTGATGAGACCAGTAAAATACTATTAATGTTTAAAATAACTAGCTGCTATGGAATTTTATTTAAAAGCATGAGATTAAAAAAAAAACGCATTACTTTTAACTTTAGATAGGAACTTAATGATATTCCAGACGCTTGTGACGTCTTTTCTCGGTCATTGCTTGCAATGATGGCTCCGACTGCGTGCAGGAGGATGGACGTAATCCATTACGCAATGGGACGGCAATTCCCAAGTATGGGAGTTCCAATTACAAAAATCTAAAGTTGGTCACATTTTTCAACTCTGCTTCACATCACCATCGCCGACAACCTAAAATATTCAATTTTAAGCCCGTCATAGCATGACAGTTGAAAGGAATTGAATGAAATCCTTACGCGGTCACTGTGGTAGCAGAGTCTGGTGGCAAATTATTTTCTACGGAGAAACTGAATCTGCTAATGTTCACATCAACGAGCAATGACAACCTTTGCAAACGGCCGGTTTTTGTGATTTGGCAACAACGTCCTGGGGGTCGCTAACTTATCGTAATAACTCACAATACGAAAAACCCGTTTGTAGGTGGTACGTTGCTCTCATTTTTTGAAAAAAATTATGAAAATCATTGTCATTCATAGCTTTTATAGCGGGTATGTCAGGGTCAGTGCATGAAACTAGAGAAAGAAAACTAATAAGAGGAGAAACAGTCCTAGTTGCTACACGACTATATCCAGTCAAGCTTCCATTTCAGGCTTATAACAATTGTCATAGTAGCTGGTATCCACGTGATATATATATTCTTTAGTCTTTACCATTCGGTCGCCTGCGTTCGGTATTATTTTAATTTCGATGGCAACCACAACACGTAAACATCCTCGAAGGATTTTCTTTGGTTCTTTTATTTTTTTTGAACACTGTAAAATTGAAAATTTCTAATGCACGTGTGGGGAGATACAGGTGATACCCGCCGTATGTTTAAGGATATGTGTTACCTTGGAGAAAAAGAAAATGGTGGTATTGGCATTTTCAAAGAGTTTTTTCACAATAGCAACTTCGTTGCAGAGGACAATTTCGTCAGTCTAATGATCTAATCTCTTTTGCTGACAGGACGTCGTTGCAGACCATGTCTGTCTTTTCAAAAGTTGCGTACTTGGAGAAGGCTTACCTTTACAAAAATTTTGTGTTCCTAATAAATAGTGAGAAGGAGAACCTCGTCGGCAACAGAACTTTCTTCGTATGTTGGTCAAGCGCCAGCGTCGCAAGTAGCGAGGAGCGAAGCTGTGCACGCTAACGCAACGGCAGTCACTGGTGTCGTGGATAAACTGTGTTGACGAAATGCGAAATTTAGTGAGATTGTAAACTCTTGCAGGATTGTCCTTAAGCATGCATCAGCACACCCCTTTGTTCAATGATGTGATCCCGTTACAAATTTAGTTGTGTCATGTTGCAGTGGAGAAAGAATCACTCTTCCCCACTAGGGTGATGGCTTAATTTCTTTTTACAGGAAAACTCAAGGGTGGTGCCCAATTGGTGTTGCACCTTAATCCCTATTGTGACAAAAGAGTAGATGGGACCCAGGAGTCTGATAACTACATTGTATATATTGCCTTCTTCATTATCAAAAGCAAATAGTCGTAGATGGCAACATCTTCGTAGATCCTTGGATTTTACATATTTCTATAGGGGTAAACAAAGTCTCAAGCTTGGTATGTTGTAAAACTTTAAAGGACCCCCCATGTTTCTGCAGAATTATTCTTCCCAACTTTTCAATCTATGAATCAAGTGCTAAAAATTTAACTCATGAATACAAATGGTCTTTAACTTGAAATAACTGTCACTAAGTCAACAATAAATGATATGACAAGGCACATATCTTCAATCAAATGTGGACTTATCTTACTGCATGTGAACTAGGAATGATAAGAAAATGTAAAAAAACATATGGTTTGAATACTGGAAAAACAACTAAGTGTTTATTGCTAAAAAATGACTAAGCATAAAATGTTGAAAATAAATTAAGTATAGAGTAGACAATGAGAGGATAAATTCTAAATATAAAACATATGTAAAAGAGTAGAAAATATTGAATAGGAGGCACTGCAATATTGGGGGAATGGTTTAGGTTCCCTTCCTAAATAAAAAAAATGCTTTATTACTAAGGAAATAAATGTTTACCTCCAAAGGAGAGCCAAACTACAAGTATTGAAGTAAAAATGTAAGTGGGATAAAAATAATAATAAAAGCCTAATTTGTGAGCAAAATATAGGTTTGGAGAGTGTAATTGAACCTTGGGGGGTAAGTATATGAATGGAGAAGTCATATGTGCTGTCTAGGATCAATTTGGGGTAAAAACAAGGCTATTTTGGCTAAGGGTCTTGTCACTGATGTTGGAATTGAAAAACCTCTAATTCTAGATATTAACATGATGTTAAAAAATTCTAAGTCTAGAGTGCTAACAAAGATGTTGCTTATTGACATGAATGTTATGTCAGTGTTGGTACTAGAGCCTAAAGGAGTTGTAATGACCATGGAGCACATGGCTGACACTAAGAGATCTATTACATGTGCTCTTGATCTTTCAAAATCTTGATAGGTGATCTAGATCTCAAGAAACTAATTCAAAATATGGATTTTAATGTCATATTTATAGGGTTAGAGTTGCCAATTTTAAGCCTAGAGCTAAGTGAAGTTCGCTAGGAGTTAGTGTGGACTTTGTTCCTAGCAAGTTTGACTATGTAAATTAGGTAATGTAGGTTCTATCAAGGTTGACATTGATGCTAATGCTAGCGTTAGCATCAATATCATTGGGAGTTAGACAAATTTTCCCAATTTTACCTAGTATATAGTTTTGAGCCTCCATGACCATGTTTAATGTCTAAATTAAGGCTAAATAATGCCAAGATGACATTAAGAAGCTCATGAGACTAAGAGATGATGTCAAACACTAATTAGAAGTATTGCAAAAGCATGTTGGGGGTCCCAAGAATGGTGACTTTGATATTGATGTTGGCATTAGTGTCAACATCACTAACACGTAGTCAAATTTTTATAGTTTTGACCAAGTTGTAGTTTTGAGCTTTTGGGACACTTTTTAATGTTTGAATTGATGTTGAATGCTACTGAGATGATGTGAAGAAGTCCATGAGGCTAAGGGAAACTATCAAACATAGGATGTGGTGGTTAAGGATGAAAAAATATGGGTCCCACATGTGTTGATATTGACATCAACGTCAATGTTAGTGGGCCTTAGTTAAAATTTCTTGCATTTACTTAAGTTGGGATTCCAAGCCTCTAGAACCCTATTTGACACCTAAATTGATGTAAAATATTATCTAGATGATGCCATGAAGCTCAAGAAGCCAAGGGAAGATATTGAATGATGAACCTACATATGATGGATGAAAAAATATAGCTTTCCAAGGTGCTAACCCTAGCATTAGTAGGATACTTAGAAAAATTTCGAATATTTTTCCAACTTAAAATTTTTAACTTCTGAGATGCCTAAACTAACACTGAAATGAGCTGAAATGATGATCGTTAAATGTCAAGAAGTTTATAAACTTGTAGAATATTGTAAAATGCAAGTATGAAGTACCATGGAGGTTTTGGGGAAGGTCTTGGAGGTGCTAATGCTAATGATGATGCTAGCATCAGCATCACCTCTAAAGTTAGAAATATTTTAGTCTTAGGGTCTCAGGTTCAAATTTTCAAAATGCTGGAATTTGGCTCATTGTATATCAGAAGGCCTTGGAAGAGCTATATGAGATTGAAACTTGAGCCAAAATGCAGTTTTTGTGTAGTTGACATGGATAGGATTGTCCAGGGTTGCAAATGACATGAAATTTATGTAATCTCTAACAAATAGAAAAACTTTGGTTCTCACACTTTTCTAGGGTTATCAATAATGGATCTCATAAGCTAGGTCATGATCCCAAATGGTTCTTGGAGGCCTCTTAGAGGTGGAAAAAATATCCCATGATGCTATCTTTGGAGAGTTTGATACTCAAACTCAAGTGGGACAATTCGAAAACCATACTTAGTCTTGATTCTTGGCAAATAGAAAAAATGAATGTAACATTGCTCCTTTTTGATGGATGCTACTAAGGTGTCAAAGGAGGATTTATTACTAAGAGAAAGGATTGATGATTGATGTTGAACATGCAAAAGGAAAGTGGGAAGAAAAAAGTGGGGGGAGAAAGTTAGGATATCACCAATACACTAGTCGTTAGGATAGTGTTATGTCATAGAAAGGAGACATGGGTAAATCCTATGCAGAAGATGATCAAAAGGATGCTATTAATAATGTTCATACCTTGGTCACTCATACTCTTAACACATGCTCATTAGAATAAAACAAAATCATCTCATCCTCACTAATTTGTTAATAAGAGTGATGGGATGCGATATCGCATAGGCTGCGATATCACATCCCCTGCGATATCACGTCTTCCCCGGCGATATCACGTACGTGATATTGCAGTTCGCCGCAATGTCTATAAATAAGAAGTAACTCTCCCTTGTTCATAATAAGGAGTTAGATTGTAGCGAAGCTCTAGTAGTTTGATCCCTCCAGAGATAGATTATTTCTAGTGTCTGCTCGTAGTGTGGTGAATGTAATTGTACGACATCCTTTATTCAAGTGTGACGTACTTGGACACGCACATGACTAGCAATAAAGATTGAGATTACTTCATCATTGCAGCATTCACTTTGTTTATTTATTTATTTATTTAATTGTTATTTACTTCTTACTTAATTAGTCTCTATCTCACCCTTATCTCCTAGCAACGCGGAATGAGTATGACTTGATTATGAGCATTTAAGTGTGACTACTTGGTAACCCAGTGGCATACCTAGGATCTGCGCTTGGTAATCCCAGTGGTAGTCATGCACGAAGTCCAAGATGTGTACGGATGATCAAGGAACGGATGCTCATCACACTTAGGCTAGATTAGATTCTCTTACCCTTTCCTCCTTGCTTAGTTAATATTATCTTCCATTGCCTTCAGGAGTAGCATTAGATTAGAACACATCATACACCTCACTCTGGACTAAACCATATGTGACAAATATAATGTTAGTCCAGGTGTGAAGACAACGAACTGCGACCTAAGGATAACTGTCTAGGTCCCACAACTAGTCCGTCTGCGGAGTTCGACCGGATCGCACGTGAGAACGCTCATATTCGTATGGTTGAGTGTAGGGGTACCTTGCCACTCATCATTGGCACCATT
>MNCI01006835.1:169768-194605 GCA_015680685.1 Gnetum montanum | reverse complement strand
GAATCCAAACGCTTATCTTGTTCAACATCCTGTTTCTCTAGCTGGGCCAACATACTCTATCTCACCACACTACTATTCTCCACAATACTATCTGCCCATGCCTCCAACACAACCACCACCTTGTGCACCTTATATTCCTCCTAACTTTCAACATTCTCATCCTTTCCCTCCTTCCACAGTGCCACCAACTATTCCTAAGGTGCCTGCACCACCACAACAACCCACGAACAACACTTGTGCTACTACTACTAACAACAATGCAAAGCCTCCTCAACATCAAAAGCATCCTTTCTTTAAACACGGTCGTAAGAAAGGACAACACAATTTCGAGGCCACTGCATCTTCCAACTTGACACAAGTTCCACACTGTGGTGCACCCTTACATTTCGAACCCAACGCCTCATGTAACTTCATCAAGGCCACCAACTCACAGTCCAACAATCATATGGCCCAATGAACATAGACACGGAGAGCGACAACCTAATCCTTGCATATAATCTAACGGTCCCAAACATCATAGTGGGTCAACTCATTATTCGGGAACTACATCGTATAAGGTGCCTCACTATGCTTACTACAATCAAGTGTGTGAACCCCAATGGTGTAGGTATGGACCAGTTCCAATACTTCCAACATGCAAGGATCCTCATCCTTCATTTATTAATCCTGGACATACTCAACCATTTAGTTATGGGGGATATCCCCCATTCTAATAATAAGCAGGATTAATAACCACTTTTTATTTTCTTTAATTTTACAACTTTTTGTTTTTCAGTTCTTCATTTTTCAAGTTTTTGTTTTATCTTTTTATCTTTTTTATGTTTTTTTCTTTTTACGTTTTTGTAAGTAATCTCATCTACGAATAAAACACTCATGTGGATCGTTGGTTGAGGTGTGTTCTATGTTATTAAGTCATGAGTGATCAATTATTTTGACAGTGAGCCCATTACACCCACTCATCCATTCTACAAATAAAGAGGTTCTGCTCAAGGGTACAGTGATATTCTTGACATTTTAAAACTTAAAAATTAATTTTGTGTTCATTGTACCCAAAATGAAGAAGGATGGACCAAGAGGGAATGATTAGGGTGTGACATCAAGGGGACTTGTGGATTCTCCTTGGTGACGACTGTGGGTGTTATCATGCAACGTGGTTGTACTAAGATCCTTGTAGATCTAATGAAAAATGGGAATAAGAGTAATAAAAAAGGGCACTAAAAAATCAAACACTGTTCTAGGGGGTTCCACTGGAAAGACATGCATCCATACTTGAAGGTTGGCGGCTTCTCTGGATTCAGTAAAGTGAAAAAAAAAGGAAAAGAAGAAAAACAAAGTGCCACAAAACAAAAATCACTCCTCCCTTGCATAAAACACCAAGTGATCATTTATTCTTGTTGTTATGGTACTCTCATAGTCACTCATCATGGGATGAAACAATGCGATGTCACTGTTTAGAGGAATGGACTTGGTCCTGATCTTGGAACGATGGGTTAATGACACATTAATCATGCTTTTCACGCAGGATTCATTGTGCCTTAGGTTAGTTACCTCATGTCCCGATCTCTACAATCCCTTTCTATACTTCACCTCATCTCACTGTTTGTGTAATTGTAGCTCATGTCCCATGTAGCATAGAATTTTCATCTCATTCCGGTGATATTTACATGTGTGTGTTTTGTGGAGTTAGTGCGGATTACATTTAACCCTTCTAGTGCCCATGGACACTTTAAGTGTGGTTACACAAGGGCATTATAGGTTAGAACCTACTTTGGGGAGGATCCACTTGTGTAATCTTTTGTAATCTTCACTTACGACATAGCTCACACACACCATTTCTTACCCTTAGCTTAATTTCCAATTGATTATCTTTCCCTATTATTATTCCTCTAAATTTAACGTTCCAATGAACCATTACATACCATTTTTTCTTATCACCCAAGGTTTTATTAATAAAATCCACACCATTATCATTAATTGTGCCTTTTGACTTAATGAAATTACCCTAGAACATTTGGATCATAGTCAGTGTCCTTAATTCCACCATTAATTTCAAGAAAATCATTAAAAAATTTGGTCTTTTTATAGTGTCTCACATCACTAGGGATGAGATATTGCATCCCACATGATATCGGATACGTGTTGTATCGTACGTAATATCGCGTCCCATCGGCTTATAAATAGGTACCCCCGCCACAACACTTAGCATCATTTTTCCATTCACACGTGGGGGAGTTTTTGCAATTTTTCTCTACGACTTGCGATTGTGTGACCCTTGCTTTTCTCACTCTATCTCACTCACTGGTACTCTGATTTTTATTCCGTTTGAACCTGCTTGAACTCAGAGTGTTTAGCTTAGTCATGGGGGAGGGACACTGGCCGAAAAGTGCCTAACTTTTTTGAAATTTACCATCGCCCAAAGGAAATGAATTAGGGTAATTAACTTTAACACTTAGAATAATTGTGCCTAAAAATCATATAACCCTTAGGTATACTGGGAAATTAAACATGGAAACCACCTAAGTCACAGGACCCATTATTACAAACTTTTGGGTACTATCACACATGATAACATAAGATCTTTAATTAAGGCAAGTAGTAAGGTATAACTTAACTCTAAAAACAACCTTACTAACGCTTGGCCCGTGTGATTGCAGATGGCCTCGAAATGTGCACAACAAGAGGGTCCTGCCCAAGGTGGAAAGAAATGAGCTCGGAGAGGTGGAGGACAAAGACTTGTCGAACAACATGCAGAACAAGAGGAGCAATCATTTAGCATCCATCAAGATGAACCTCCTATTGGACGATCTGGGCAAGCAGAAGGAGGAGCTGCTATAGATCCTGAACCGGGACAGCAACTCACGTTGCCCTAAGAATGCGTTCAGGCCATCCACGAGAAGTCCACATTCGCTGCGGTGATTGTGGAATTGAATTTTGAATCATTTGTAGAGTTTGCTCCTGAGGTCGTTAGGGATCACCTCAAAGGATCCCCATTTTGGCCTATCCTCTCTGAAAGCAGTGCCTAGTACCTAGGAGAAATGTACCAGTTTTGGCATAATAGGGAGCAAGGCATCACTGTGAATATTTGTGGTGTGACAGTTGACTTCTCTGCGCAGGCAATTTTGGAAGTGTTAAACCTTTCGAATACAGGGCCCCAGGTTGCTTGGTTATCTACCCGTTCAGACCCTAATGTGCAAAAGGATTGGTTAGAAAAGGCTTATGGCAAAGACAAAGCATTTGTAGAATTGACGATGGAAGAGAGAATTTACTTCAAAATTGGAACATATCACCTCTTCCCCACAAAGGGCCTAAAAATAATATCCACGTATGCGGCTAGAGGATGTGCAGTGTTGATGGAAAGGGTTAATGCTAACCTACCCAATCTATATTTGACGAAGATCCTGAGGTAGTTCGAAGAACAAAAGATAGGGAAGATGACATTTCATTTCCCTTGTCTCATCAGAAAGCTTTGCTGATGTGCTGGTATTTGGGGATACACCAATGATGTCCTTTGAAAAGCTCAAAATGCTTCATAAGCTAAATTACTAAAGGCGCCAGCTCCAAGAAGGAGCACTGGCGAGGAGCTGAGACCAGAATAAGAAGAACAAGAAGAAGAACAGGGGGTTGGAACCAGTCAACCTCCAGCCACAGGTCCTAGCCAACAACAAGAAGCAGGGCCCAGGATAGGCTAGAATCAGCTGCCGTCGCAAGACTACAGACTGTCGATGAGCTATCTGAGGGCCATCGTTGACATGGTTAGTTGGGGAAGTTGTGATGACGCAAACCTCTTCCACGTCATCGATGATGCCAGGAAGCCTACTATTTCATTGGATCACACAAGGAGAGAAATATCCATTCAAACAGGAGGAGGGGAAAGTAGATGGTCACAACAAATCTCAGGGAATGCGACATCTTTTCAAGTGCAATTAGAGACTGGTGAAGGGGCCACTGTGGTGGTCATGCAACACCAGAATGCTGCGGGAGCTACAGATGTGGTCGCAGACCACATCAAAAAATCATTCAATGTACCTGTTATGCCACTGGTAGATCTCTTAGGAGCACTGGATGCTCAAACTTTGGCCAGAACCTCAATGACTCCTACGAAACATGAGAATGTGCTTGATAGATTGCTTCAAACAGGGCAAGTAATGACGTCCCTGTTTAACATCCCTTAGGATGTAACAGCAATTCAGTTAGACCTCATTTCCACAAAGGGAAAGCTGGTCATATTTAAAGTGAGGGTTGAGCATGCTGAAGTTGAAGTGCAGAAACTAAAACAGTAGCTTGTGGCCTTACAAGCAGCACAACGGGATCCTCTACAATTTTTTCCCATAGACCATCTAGAAAAATTTAGAACCAAACAACTAACAAAATTAATAGCAGAGAATAAGAAGGTGGCAGAAGAAAAGGAGTAGGCTATTTGGGATGCCTCCGGAGCAGAAGTGCAAACCCATGCGCATCTTAAGGCACTCAAGGCCTTAGAAGAAGAAAATAAGTAGCTGGTTGCAGACAATCTTCGGTTGACAACTGTAGAGAAGCAAAAGAACGTTCTTGATGAACACTTTCATTAGTTATGAGAATAATTCAACTGGATCAATCGAGATGTAAGCCGTTTAGCCAAAGAAAATCAAACCCTCTCAATGGAGGAGGTACGTGCTATTCACCAAAAGTCAGCAATTGAGATAAGTGCATGGCAGAATGAGGCTAAATGACATGAGAAGCTGAAGGAGCACTTCCGTGATTAGGTGGGGATGTATAAAAAAATCCTAGAGAAGGAGATCCATATGGCCAAGGCCCAAATCAACACTATCAGTGCTCAACAAACTGACTGGTGGGCCATATTGGACACATATGCCTTTGCCCACCAAGTGGAAGTTAAGAATCGGGACCTGCAGATTCAAGACTTGATAGAATACATGGAGTTGGCAAACCTTAGATATGCCAACCTTGCCATGTTAACAGCAGGGTGCCTTAGGTTAGAGCTTGAGTAGCAGGTAGCTTCCACCCACATCAAATATGAAGCAGAATTTGCAGAGTGCAAGAAGCTGGTTGAGAAACTAGATGTCATAAATTCTGAACTTGAGGTGGTAAAAGAAAGCTACCAAGGACAGAAAGATGTTGCAACCGACTTGGCTCGATAGCTTACGGACCTTCACAAATACAAGAACAAAGCCAGAGCCTATGAGGAGGAACGACGGGTGTTCGCGGTGTGGTATGTCAAAGCCAATCAGATGTTCCCGCAACTACCCTATCCATGGGAAGTGCCGACTTTGTCAAACATCGAAACACTAGCATGGATGACACAAGAACCTCAGACTAAAGAGGAGAAGCTCCAGGCCATACTTCAATGCCAACAAGCCTCAAAACCTAGAGCACAAGACAAAGGGAAGGCACCAATGGAGGAGCCACCACCACTAGGAACTACATGAGTTCCACATTTTTGTAGTTGTAGCATTTTTGTGTGTTGTGTTTTCTTCCCACACTGCAACATTGTCCCATCTCTTTTTCCATCAATAATCCCATACCTATCCACTGTGTAATCACTGTAACTCGAGAACAAGTTTTTATTCAATCGTGGGGGTATGATGGGACATGATATCACATGGGCAGTGATATCGTGTACACGATATCACATCTCCTGCGATATCACATCTTCCCCTACGATATCACGTATGCGATATTGCAGTCTATCGCAATGTCTATAAATAAGGAGCAACTCTTCCTTGTTCATAATAAGGAGTTAGATTGTAACAAAGCTCTGGCAGTTTGATCCCTCTAGAGATAGATTATTTCCAGTGTTTGCCCACAGTGTGGTGAATGTAATTGTACGACATCCTTTATTCGAGTGTGACATACTTGGACACGCACATGATCGGCAATAAAGATTGAGATTACTTCATCATTGTAGCATTCACTTTGTTTATTTATTTATTTGTTATTTATTGCTTTCCTAATTAGCCTCTCTCTCACCCTTATCTCCTAGCAACGTGGAATGAGTACAACTTGATTACGAGCATTTAAGTGTGACTACTTGGTAACCCAGGGGTGTACCTAGGATTTGCGCTTGGTAATCCTAGTGGTAGTCATGCATGAAGTCCAAGATGTGTACGGATGATCAAGGAATGGATGCTCATCGCACTTAGGCTAGATTAGATTCTCTTACCCTTTCCTCCTAGCTTAGTTAATCTTATCTTCCATTGCCTTGAGGAGTAGCATTAGATTAGAACACATCATACACCTCACTCTAGACTAAACCATATGTGACAAATATAATACTAGTCCAAGTGGGAAGACAGCGAACTGCGACCTAAGGATAACTGTCTAGGTGCCACAACTAGTCTGTTTGCAGATTTTGACTTGATTGCGCGTGAGAACGCTCGTATTCATATGGTTGAGTGTAGGGGTACCTCACTACTCATCAAAGAGGAAAGGAAATAAGATAGGAAAGGAGAGTTAGAGGAAGAATGAAGAAATATGAGAGAGGAGAGGAACAATAGAGTTGTAAAAAAAATCAAAACAAGAAAATAGGGAGAGAAATAAGGAACAGTGTCTATATACCAAATGAAGTGCTATGTCACAGAAGTAGAAGTGGGACGTGATTAAATCTCATACTCTAATGATATGTATGTTGATAAGTTGATAAAATTCTCTTCCTATCCCACTTGAACTCAACACACCCTCGCATGAAGTAAAAATGATAAAGCACTGATTCCTCTCTACATGAAGTAGATTGCTGATAAACATACTTACCATAGTATGTTATGAAAGAAATGTTAGTAGCATGGGAAAAGTAGATAGTAAGAAAAATAGATGAAATTGTATGGGATGAATACAAAAAAAAAATATAGAAAATAAAAAAAAAGAGAGCAAGATAGAAAGAGTGAGATAGAGAAGGCATAAGAAAAAGAAAAAAATGCAAAAAAAATGTAGTTAAAGGACAAAGGATATGAGAGCATACCTAACATTTCTTTCCAAATTCTCACAAGTAGTATCATTTGAGATCAATTCTAGTCACAAGATCAAGGTATTGATTCCTATTTGCATCTCCCAAGTAATATGCTTCATTGCTAAGGATTTTGAAAGTGATGAAGGGACTTTACCAATTCTAGGAGAACTTGGAAGTTTTAGCATTAAAAAAATTCCTTAAACTAATATCACCTTCTTTTATTTCTCTTAATCTAACATGTTTATCATGGTGATGGTGCATAGCCTCTTAATGGTTTTGAATGTTAACTAATTTTTATTTGTGATTTTCTTCGAGGATGTTTAGCTTAACACATTGCATGTTGTTATTGTCTTTGTTAGACATCCAATTATTTCAGGATGATTAGAGCAAAGGCACATCTAGCTCCACTAGAAACATAAATTCTAATTTATATATGGGTATGAAAGACATTCAATAGATCATGGTTTTGAAGAGAGTTCAATAAATCCACAAGGCATAGGATAACTATGTATACCAACTACGTTGGAATTTTTCAACAATGATTTTGAGTAGATGAATAAGGAATTTATTGGTTGACTTAGCTTGATCATTGGATTAAGGATAGTATAAAGATGAGAATGACTATGTGATTTGATATTGCTCAAAAAATTTATCTAGATTAGTGGAATGATTTGTTGTGATGATGGATTTAACTATTAAATCATCCACATAGTCATTGATAATTTTAAAAATCATGTCACTAAAGATGAAGGTCATGGCTCATTGATATGTTGCTTTAGTATTATTAAACCCAAATAACATATTTGTGTAATAAAAGGTTCCCCATAGGGTTATGAAAGTTGTAAAACATTGATGTTCTAGATTGATTTGAATTTGATTATAACCTAAAAAGCCAGCCATAGAACTAAGGCATGACTTGCCATTGTATTTATGATTTGATCAATGTTGGATAACGAGAAGTCATATTTTAGTGTCATCTTGTTGAGGTCATGAAAATCAATGCACTTCCTAATGGCTCCATTTTTCTTAGGCATAATGACCATGTTGGATACCTAGTCTAAGTAGTTTATGGGATGTATGAAACCTACATTGTAGAGCTTTGCATTCTCATCTTTGATGATTAAGGCTAAGTCAAGTTTGACCTTTTTGACCTTTTATTTTATGGGCCTAGATCCTTCCTCAAGAATGATGTTATGCTAGACTAGAATGGGGTTTAAACTAGGCATGCCATCATAACCCTAGGAAAAAGCAATGAAATTTTTTCTTAGTATTTGTAAAATGGATTTCTTCCTCTTTTCAGGTAAATTTACCCTTAATTGTAGGGCCTTTCTTTCATTTCTATGGTTAGTAACAGAGAGTTGCATAAGAGGGTCATTAGTGAGGACTACCTTGTGGTCTAAGAAAGGAAGGTTAGCTTTTGAAATTAAATCATTCTTGGTGATATCAAATGCTAAAATGATGAAATATATGGGGTCTAAGAGGTTTATGAAAGTGAAGTCAATCAAATCCTCATTAAGAAGCTTGATGACTTAGTTGTGGGACTCATCCAAGATTAAGGGTTCATGTTGTTAGAGGAGGATGGTGGCGTTCATGGCTTGTAAGCATGAGGAAAAGGATGGTTACATGAGAAAAAATATAAAGAAACTTCAAAGTTAGGATAATTTACAAGTTCATTTATAATTTAAAGCTAGAAAGATAGAAAAAGGTTCTAAGTCATAGACAAGGGAAAGTTAGAAACTTTTCTAAGGCATGATGAAAATAAAGTTAGAAAAATATTATGTTTCTAGGATCTTTTATTTTAAGTTAGTTTTTATTTGTAGTTTTGCTACTTGGAGTGTGTGAGGACATGTGGGGTAGGTGGACTAGATTTCAAGGCATTTTAGAGTATTACTAGTTGGCTTCAAGGTCACAGCTTAGGGCTTGCATAGGGGATTGATGTGGTGATGTAGATTTTATTTTAGCATTCACTAGGGATGCATGATCCCACATCACTAGGAAAAAATAGTAAAAAAAATTGAGGAAAAGATAAGGGAAAAAGAAAAGAGATAAAAAGAGGAAAGGGATAGCCATTTTGACATCTTAACATTTTGCAAGTTGGGAGAGAAGGGATAGAAAGCTTGAAGACTTACTATTAGAGGAGAGACTAGTGTAGTATGGAGACAAGAGAAAGGGAGCACATGGAGATGGGGAAGGTGGATTCCAGTAGGGGACACATAGTAATAAGGCTACAAGTGCTAGGGAAGAGTAGGACATGATTCCTACAAGGAAAGATTGAGTTTTTCTTTTCTAATTTCATTTCAATTTTCTCATTGATTTTTGCTTTCATGAGGTGCTTAAGTAGGGAAGAGGATGAAGTAAAGGATAACATGCTTATGCATTAGTTATGCCTATGGTGGTGTACATCACTAATGATCATACTAGTTACATTGGTTTGTACATTGGTACATGCATTGCTAACCTATGTTAGTGTAGGAGTAGAAGAAGGGAGGGTAGAAGAGATAAATTGAGAGTGAGAAGGAATTGAAAATGAAAGCTTTAAGGGGGAAGAAAGTGAAGGAAAAGGGTAGAGTTAGGAGGAGGTTTGAGTAGTAGGAAGATAATAGTAAGTGCAAGTAGTGGACAAGGTAAAGAGTGCACAGTGTAGTAAAGAGGACAATGTTGCTATCTTTTTTCTTATCATTTTCATGGAACAAGAAAAAAGATGAAAGAGTGTTGGGTAATTGTGACGCAGGTGATTGGCAATGATGGCTAGTGCTAGACCATGAGGTCACACACCTAGCTAGTGCACTGTGCAATACTATAGTCCTCATATTTTGTTTTAAAAAATGAGGGAGGAAAAATAATGTGTGGTAAGTGTTAAGCATGATTGGTGCATAGCATTAGTGTGAGGTTGTTGCCACTGGGTGGCAGATGATAGTCATTAGTGCAAGCTAGTGCTAGATGGCATGGGTAGTGTGTACGTGAATTTTGTGTGCAACTAAGGCATAAAAATTATGTATTTATGATATTTGTTTTATAAAATGGGAGGTGGGGGTGGAGTAAGGGCATAGATGCTGGCACATGCCAACATACAACCAATGCATTAGCAAACTAATAGTGCCAGCATAGAGTGAACCTTGGGGCTTAGTCCCATAAAAACAATATTTTTATTTTATTTTAAAAAAGTTTAAGGTGACTTAGGAAAGGACAAGAGGCAAGGATTGGTTCAATTTTTGGGCCTTGCAAGTAGGGAAGACAAGGGGGAAATTCCTTGCATGTATACCTAGTTAGACAAGTAGGCTAGGTTAGGGATTGGAATGAAAAATCCTACGTATTAAGACTAGGAAATAAGAAAAAAGTTTCTAAGTACTAGAGACTACTAAGGTAGGGAGTAAAAAATTCCTGAGTGTTGGGATAAGGGAAAAATAAGAAAAAAACTAAAAATTTGCTAAGTACTAGGTGCTAGGTAAAGTAGGGAGAGGAGAAAATTGAAAATTTTTCAAGTACTAGGAGTTAGAAAAAGCCTTTAGAATTTGCCTAAGTATTGGGAATTGGGGAAGACAAAATTTGGTTAGGTGATGGATGAAAAATTTGAATAATTATTTTAGAAAGAAAGGATGAAAATCTAAAATATTTTCTTAAGTTTGGGAATAGGTAAAGATCAAATTTTACTAAGTGTGAAAGGCTAGTAGATAGAAAAAGTGAATTAAGTCTAGGAAGAGGAAAGCCCTAAAATTTGATTAATTTTGGGGTGATATGGATGAGATAAACATAAAGTTAAGGAGGGATGATTCATTAAGTGCCTAGGAATGGGTTTAAGTAGTAAAGGATCCAAGAGAAAAAAAAAACATATAAGTGAAAAAGCTTAGAAGGCAATAAGGAAATTTGCCTAAGTGTTAGTGTTGCTTGAAAGCCATTTTGACTAAGTATAAAGGCTAGGTAAGTAGAAGTTTGGCCAAGTATGGAAATTTAGTGGACAGAAAATTTTGCTAAGTATGAGAAGGAGACAACTAGAATTTTCAGTAAGTGTTGGAGACTAGATGAGTAAAAATCCTACTAAGCATAAAGGTAGATAAGATAGGTAATGACTAGGATCTTAGGGGAAAGGGAAAAGGTTTTTCCAAGTGCTAGGAGGAAATGTAAGTGGGAAAGTGACTAACTATGAGGCTTAGGTAAAGAAATAGATAAATGTCTAAGTTTTGTAATTAAGCATTGCCTAGGCTAGGTATAGTAAGGTCTTTTGGGGAATATTGTAAAGTTAAACATGTGTATCTACATCTTGGTTTTGATGTTGGTTATCTTTCCTAGTCAAAATTTACAATTTGTACATTATTTTTGGTCTAAATTTCATTCATTTATGCTCATCTAATGAATACTAATTATTGATTTTGCATGTTATTTTGCAAGATAGGCATCATCACTAGGTTTTTAGTAGTTGAGTTGATGTATTCTTGATATGTGATGCTACTCTCATGATTACTAAGAGGCCTAGGGGATAAAAGCTCTCCTAATTATATATGATTAGTCATTATACCCTACACAAATGTGGGCTTGTCTAAATGCTAGGCAGTTTCTAAAGTTCTACATTAAGGACTTCTATGTACTTGTATGAACCCTATTGCTCCTTTCTATAGTGTTAAATGCAGTTGATATGATTTATTGAGGGATCAATACAAAGCTACTTGGTTGTGTTATTCAAGAATCAAGTGATTTTGACATCATAGTAGATGAGTTAGGCAAGTCACAAGATATCTAGCACAATAAGCAAGATTTCTTGTGGATGAACTTGTTGACCTTTTGGTATGTCAAAATATTAAGAAAAATGTATCATAAGGATGTTTTTGTGTTTGTGTGGTTGTTGTGTTTGTAGGACTTGGATTAAGATAAGAAGCCATGTGGAAGTTAAAGAACATGGACAAGGAATAAATATTTAAAAGCTTAAAATGAAGCCTTAGCATTGAAGAATTATTTTTGGAGAAGACATCTTATAGAAATTATAGACATCTACCATCAAGTGAAGACATCTCTAAGGAAAAGAAGATATCTTGGTCGAATTGAAGGCAGCATAGGAGAAGATGTCTCTGAAATATAGAAAATGTCTTTTTGGAGAGAAAGATGTCTTTCATGAGAAGAAGACGTCTTTGTAGAATGAAGGTCTGATTTGGAAAGACATCTTCATCTTGAAGAAGATGTCTTTCTAGAATGAAGGTCCATTACAAAAAGATGTCTTTGTCTTGGAGAAGGTATTCCTAGTGATCATTAACTAGCTATTGCACAGAATCCAAGATGATTTTAGAAACATATTGGCTATAAGAAAACCTAATTCTCATTGGAAAAATTGTAAACATTGTGTACTATCATTCTATTCATCAAGTAATCATTTTAATCATTATTGTTCCTCATTGTATAATATTTTTTTATTGTAATTGGTCAAAGTGAGCTGTACCTCAAAGTGTAAGGATTAGGAAACTTAGTTGCATTCTTTCCTTATGATTATTGTTCTCTATTGTTGCCCTGTGGGGCTGATGTGCTTCTTGTGGGAAGGAATCTTGCTTGAGATTGTTAGGATCCTATGGGATTGAGTGTTGGTGTAGTGCCACAGCACTTTGAAGCAGAGCTTAAGTTGTAAAGGTTGTGGGATCCTGGTAATCAGATTCTAAGCTTGTCAGGACCTTGTGGGGTTAAGTGGATTTGTAGCATCGAATCACTCCAGATTGGAGCTTAGAGCTTGTACAAGGTGTGGTACCCTTCAAACCACATTTTGGAAGGAACAAGGTCTAGAGGTTTGCTAGTGAACTACCCTCTGAGTGTGGACTATCCACATTGTAGAACCACATTAAATTTGGTGTGTGCTTTGCTTCAAAGAATTTTTTATTTGGGAAACTTATTCATCCCTCCTTGTAAGTTCAATGATCCTCAAGTAGTATCAGAGCTTAGCACTCTTATGTTCTACATCAATCTCCAAGAGTGAACAATGGAAGGGGCTATCAACATCAGACATACTTGGTCAAGAAGACTAATGTTCTTTATCAACTACTATATCCAATTTTTGTATCACATCTACTAAAAAGGTAAATCCTTCATTTCATTTATTCCTTTTGAAAATAAAAGTATACACTTGCAAATTAAATAGTGATCATGATTTTGAAGAAATGTATGGAATATTTTGTGATGAGATTCTTTATTTCCAAAATTTGTGTATTAAAATAAAAAAATTCTTTATATGTCAAGCAAATGAGAATTAAAGTTCTAGATGAGGAATGCTTTTATCTCAAAAAAGAAAACTCAGACCTTAGGGTTGAGATTCAAAAACTAACAAATGTTCTTGAGCAGATGAACAAGAACTCTATGAAAAAGTCCAAAGAACAAAAGTAGAATTTATCTAGGTTTGGTAGAACTTCTAAACCAAAAATATTGAAATGCTTATTTTGTAGAAAATATGGCCATTTTTCTACAAAAAGAAGAGGAGAGACTAGTGTAGTATAGAGACAAGAGAAAGGGAGCACATGGAGATGGGAAAGGTGGATTCTAGTAGGGGACACATGGTAGTAAGGCTAGGAGTGCTAGGGAAGAGTAGAACATGATGCCTACAAGGAAAGTATGAGTTTTTCTTTTTTTATTTCATTTCAATTTTCTCATTGATTTTCAATTTCATGAAGTGCTTAAGTAGGGAAGAGGATGAAGTAAAGGACAACATGCTCATGCATCAATAATGCCTATGGTAATGTACATTACTAATGATCATACTAGTGGCATTGGTTTGTATGCTAGTACCTGCATTGCTAACCTATGTTAGTGCAGAAGCATAGGAAGGGAGGGTAGAAGAAATAAAATGAGGGTGAGAAGGAATTGAAAATGAAAGCTTAAAAGGGGGAGAAAGTGAAGGAAAAGGGTAGAGGTAAGAGGACATTTGAGTAGTAGGAAGGTAAGAGTAAGTGTGAGTAGTGGATAGGGTAAAGAGTGCAAGGTGTAGTAAAGAGGACAATGTTGCCATCTTTTTTCTTGTCATTTTCATGGAATAAGAAAAAAGGTGAAAGAGTGTTGGGTGGTTGTGACACAAGTGATTGGCAATGATGGCTAGTCCCAGATCATGAGGTCACACACTTAGCTAGTGCACTATGCAATACTATAGTACTCTTTTTTTTAAAAAAAATGAGGGGGGAAAAATAATGTGCAGTGAGTGTTAAGCATGGTTGGTGTGTAGCATTAGTATGAGGTTGATGCCACTAGGTGACGAATGGTAGTCACTAGTGTGAGCATGGTGTGTACAATAATTTTGTGTGTGACTAAGGCCTAAAAATTATTTATTTATGATATTTTTTTTTATAAAATAAAAGGTGGGATGGAGTAAAGGCATAGAAGCTTGCACATGTCGGCATACAACTAGTGCATTGGCAAACTAGTAGTGCCAGCATAGAGTGCACATTAGGGCTCAATCCCATACAAATAATATTTTTATTTTATTTTTAGAAATTTTAAAGTGGCTTAGGAAAGGACAAGAGGCAAGGCTTGGTTTAATTTCGGAGCCTTGCAAGCAAGGGAGACAAGGGGAAAATTCCTTGCATGGATAGCTAGCTTGACAAGAAGCTTGGGTTAGGTATTGAAATGAAAAATCTTAAGTCCTAAGACTAGGAAATAATAAAGAAGTTTCTAAGTACTAGAGACTAGTAAGGTAAGGGGTAAAAAAATTCTTGAGTATTGGGATAGGGGAAAAATAAGAAAAAAACTAAAAATTTGCCAAGTATTGGGTGCTAGGTAGTAGGGAGAGAAGAAAATTGAAATATTTTCAAGTGCTAGGTGTTGGAAAAAAGCTTTAAAATTTGCCTAAGTATTGAAAATTGGGGAAGAAAAAATTTTGTTAGGTGATGGATGAAAAATTTGAATAATTATTTTAGGAAGAAAAGATGAAAATCTAAAAGATTTTCTTAAGTTTGGGAATAGGTAAAGATTAAATTTTACTAAGTGTGAAAGGCTAGTAGATAGAAAAAGTGAATTAAGTCTAGGAAGAGGAAAGTCCAAAAATCTAATTAATTTTGTGGTGACATGGATGAGATAAGCATAAAGTTAAGGAGGGACAATTCATTAAGTGCCTAGGAATGGGTTTAAGTACTAAAGGATCCAAAAGAAAAAAAAACATATAAGTGAAAAAGCTTAGAAGGCAATAAGGAAATTTGCCTAAGTGTTAGTGTTGCTTGAAAGCCATTTTGACTAAGTATAAAGGCTAGGTAAGTAGAAGTTTGACTAAGTATGGAAATTTAGTGAAGAGAGCTAGAATTTTTAGTAAGTGTTGGAGACTAGATGAATAAAAATCCTAGTAAGGATTGGGAAAAAGTGTCCAAAGGTAGAGAAGTAATGGCTAGGATCTTAGGCAAAAGGGAAAAAGTTTTTCTAGGTGCTAGGAGGGAATGTAGGTGAGAAAGTGACTAACTATGAGGCTTAGGTAAAGAAATAGATAAATGTCTAAGTTTTGTAACTAAGCATTTCCTAGGATAGGTATAGTAAGGTCTTTTGGGGAATATTGTAAAGTTAAACATGTGTATTTATATCTTGGTTTTGATACTAGCTGATCTTTTATAGTCATAATTTACAATTTGTATATTATTTTTGGTCTAAATTTCATGCATTTATGCTCATCTCATGGATACTAATTATTGATATTGTATGTTATTTTGTAAGATAGGCATCATCACTAGGTTTTTAGTAGTTGAGTTGATGTATTCTTGATATGTGATGCTACTCTCATGATTACTAAGAGGCCTTGGAGGATAAAAGCTCTTCTCATTATATATGCTCGATCATTGTACCCTACAAAAATGTGGTCTTGTCTAAATGCTAGGCAATTTCTAGAGTTCTACATTAAGCACTTCTATGTACTTGTATGAACTCCATTTCTTCTTTCTATAGTGTCACATGTAGTTGATAGGATTTATTGAGGGATCAATACGAAGCTACTTGGTTGTGTTATCCAAGAATCAAGTGATGTTGACATCATAGTAGATGAGTTAGATAGGTCATGAGATATCCAACATAACAAGAAAGATCGCTTGTGGATGAACCTATTGAACTTTTGGTATGTTAAAATGTTAAGAAAAATGGAGCACAAGGATGTTTATGTGTTTGTGTGGTTGTTGTGTTTGTAGGAATTGGATTAAGATAAGAAGACATGTAGAAGTTCAAGAACATAGATAAGGAACGAAGAAGCTCAAAAGGAAGCCTTAGCATTGAAGAATTATTTTAAGAGAAGATGTCTTGTAGAAAAAATAGACATCTACAATCAAGTGAAGACATATCCAAGGAAAAGAAGACATCTTGGCAAAATTGAAGGTAGCATAGGAGAAGATTTCTTTGAAAAATAGTAGATGTCTTTCATGAGAATAAGATGTCTTTACAGAATGAAGGTTTGATGTAGAAAGATGTCTCAATCCTAAAGAAGATGTCTTTCCGAAGGTCCATTACAAAAAGATGTCTCTATCTTGGAGAATATGTTCTTAGTGATCATTAACTAGCTGTTGCATAGATTCTAAGATGATTTTAACACATATTGGCTATAATCAGACCTCATTATCATTGGGAAAATAGCAAGCATTATGTACTTTCATTGTATTCATTAAGCAATCATTGTAATCATTGTTGTTCCTCATTGTACAATCTTTTGTCTATTGTAATTAGTTAAAGTGAGATGTACCTCAAAGTGCAAGGATCAGCAAACTTAGTTGCATTCTTTCCTTATGATTATTGTTCTCTATTGTTGCCTTGCTAGGTTGATGTGCTTCTTATGGGAAGGAATCTTGCTTGAGCTTGTCGGGATCCTATGGGATTGGGTGTTGGTGTAGTGCTACAACACTCTAGAGCGGAGCTTAAGTTGTAAAGGCTGTGGGATCCTAGAAATCACATTCTAAGCTTGTGGATTCATAGCATCGAATCACTCTAGAGTGGAGCTTAGAGCTTGTATAGGGTGTGGTACCCTTCAAACCACATTTTGGAAGGAACAAAGTCTGGAGGTGTGCTAGTGAACCATCCTCTAAGTGTGGACTACCCAAGTTGGGGAAGCATGTTAAATTTGGTGTCTGCTTTGTTTCAAATAATTTTTCATTTGAGGAACTTATTCATCCCCCCTTCTAAGTTCAATGATCTTCAAGTGATATTAGAGCATGGCACTCTTATTGTCACATCCCCATTCCCAAATGATGTGGTTGCCTAATAAAGATGGTGTCTTTTCATAAAAAATGTTATTGTTATCTTAACAAAACTTGAAAAGGTAATTATGATTAAGACTTGAAAGAGCATGTTGTAATAATGGACATGTCTCTTAAGGTAACCTTTGGAGGTTTGACCAAAGGCATTTATACCCAAGGTTAGAGGTCATGCCAGCATGGGAATGGTGAAGCTAGTATAGGTAAGTCATGGGGTGATAGAGCCGATATAGGCAAGTCACATGAAGTTGGGTGAAGCGGGACAGGAAGTGGACTGGCCATCCCTTTTGGCTAGGTTATAGGCCTAATTATGGTGGCAATGCTAGATTGCCTCTAAGGGATAGATCCCAAAGGAAGAAAACCCCAAGAAATGCTCTCTCAAAGCATGATCTGGATACACTTTTCCATATCAATAAAACATTCTTTTCTTTATTTTTCTACATTTTTTCTATTATTTCCTTTATACATAATGTTGAATATCACTTATATTTCACATTGGTATATTTTCTTTGTATGCATAATGTCTAATGTATCATATATTTGACATTTGCCATGACATTTGGGGATGGGATGTCACACTTGTGTTCTAGATCAATATCCAAGAGTGAACAATTAAAGGGGCTATCAACACTAGACATACTTGGACAAGTAGACTAATGCACTTTATCAACTATTGTATCCAATTTCTGTATCACATCTGCTAGAAAGGTAAATCCTTCATGTCATTTAGTCCTTTCAAAAATAAAAGTATCTACTCTTGTAAGTTAAATGGTGATCATGATTTTGAAGAAAGTTATGGAATATTTTATGATGAGATTCTTTCTTTTCAAAATTTATGTATTGAAATAAAAGACTCTTTATGTGTAAAGCAAATAAAAATTAAAATTTTGGATGAGGAATGCTCTTATCTCAAAAAATAAAACTTAGACCTTAGGATTGAGATTCAAAAACTAATAAATGTGCTTGAGCAAATGAACAAGAACTCTATGGAAAAGTCCAAAGACCAAAAGAAGAATTTATCCAAGTTTGGTAGAACTTCTAATCCAAAAACTTTGAAATGCTTATTTTGTGAAAAATATGATCATATTCAAGCTTTTTTCTATGTTAGACTACATCACTATTGATGAGTCATGAATTTGCTGGCTGTGATATCATAGCCTTATTGTTGTAGCAGCCACGATATCGCAACGACCGTGATATTGTAGCCGTGATATCACATACACGATATTGCAGCTTGCCTCAATTTCTATAAATAAGAGGCAGCTTTCCTAGTTTTAGGCACTTAGATTTAGACCCTTAGCTAGACTCTTGCAGTTTTATCATTCCAGAGTTAGAATATTTCCCAGTGTATGCCCGCAGTGTGGTGATTGTAATTGTACGACATCCTTTATTCGAGTGTGACGTACTTGGCCACACACATGATCGGCAATAAAGATCAAGATTACTTCATCATTGCAGCATTCACTTAGTTTAATTAATTATTTAATTGTTATTTACTACTTTCCTAGTTAATCTCTTCTCACCCTTAAACTCATGTTAAAACACGGAATGAGTACGACTTGATTACGAGCATTTAAGTGTGACTACTTGGTTACCCAGTAGCGTACCTAGGATCTGCACTTGGTAATCCCAATAGTAGTCATGCATGAAGTCCAAGATGTGTACAGATAATCAAGGAATGGATGCTCATCACACTTAGGCTAAATTAGATTCCTTCTTACCCTTCTCTCCTAGATTAGTGAATATTACTTTCCATTGCCTTCGGGAGTAGCATTAAATTAGAAACCACATCATACACCTCACTCTGGACTAAACCATACATGACAAAGCTAATACTAGTCCAGGTGGGAAGACAACAAGCTGTGACCTAAGGCTAACTGTCTAGATGCCACAACTAGTCTGTTTGCAGAGTTTGATCGGATCGCACGTTTAACGCTCGTATTCGTATGGTTGAGTGTAGGGGTACCTCGCCACTCATCATTAGTGCCGTTGTCGGGGATGGTGCTAGTTATCTAGATTAGTTATATTAGACAAGGTCACTGTATAGGAATTAATGATATATCTTTTACAAAGACATAATTATAAAAGTCACATATAAATTCACACACAATTTTGCAATCTCTCCTACAAGACTATGATAATGCCATATCTAGTAAGGAAATTCATTGGAGAACCAATAGAATTGATGATGTTGATGAAGATTGGAGTACTCAACCTTATGCAAGAGTCCCCTACGTTTATGAACACCCCAACGATACTCAAAGACTCTTGTCATCCAATTCTGACACCTCTAGTGAGGATGAGACATCCCATAGAACTAGGACCTTCTCAATAACTAACAAGAACTTATTTGGGGATGATTGGAAGACTTAAAAAAATCATAACAAGTTTTACAGTTCCTTCTCTTCCTCTACTCCTTCAACGTCAGATTGTGATAAGGATGACTATCTTTCAAGGGATTGGCGTAGAACTAAAAATCGAGCTCACAAAGAAAATCAAGAACACCAACATAAACGAAGGAAACATCATCCCAACTCACAAACTCACAACCTACTTAGTGATGATGAACCCTTGCTGGCCACTAAGAGCCTAACACAAATACAAGAGGTTGTTCGTATCTCACGTAGGCATCGTAAAGAGAGCCATCTACCCAGGCTCAATTTAAACAACTTTCCCAATTTCTCAGGAGGCTATGCCTTAGATCTGTAACAACATTTACAAGACTTCTACGATGCCTGCACATGGAACAACATTGATAACGGTTGGCAAAAACTCAAGCTCTTTCCTATGACACTCGTTGGCCAAGCAAAAGTATGGTATAGATCGTTAAGACCAAATTCAATACGATGTTGGCCAACAATGGTAGAGCTCTTTAATGAAAGATATCAAACCTACACAAGAGTGTCAGCCTTGAGGAAACAAATCCAAGAGTGGAAACAAGCACAACACGAACCCTTGGACATGGCCTTAGAAAGATATTATGCATTGTTAAACAACTGTCCAGGCCATGAGTTGTCCAAGGAAAGGCTAATGTACCATATCATTAATGGGCTTCGTGATAAAACAAGAGAGACCCTTGGGATGTATGCCCAAGGTCAACTATACGAACTACAAACTCATCAAGTCAAAGAGCTTATTAAGCAGGTAGCAAAAGAGGAAGGAGAAATGGCAAGATGGGAGAGTGTTGAAAAACATCAACAGGACCAAAATCTCAACTTAACAAAGGTCCATGATCATAAAAAGGAGAAATCAACCTATCATAAGGAGAAAGAATCATCTTTGCCAATACAACAATCATTAGAAGAAGTCGAGGCAATGATCAATAAGATGTTGGAATGGATGTATCAAAAGTGTGGAGAATTGATCAACATTATTGGAGATAGAGTTTTGACAACCCAAGAAGCAAGACAAAAAATTAGACAATTGGAAAGAAGGGATAAGGAAAATAAGAGCTTAACTGCCAATCATACGTATGAATGGAACATATGCTTGTACGATCACCCCAAGGGCCAATGCCCAATCTTGTCACATTTTCATGAGCATTGGGAAAATACGTTACATCCAGAGTTCATGTAGAGATATTTTGTTCGATCACAATGGCAACAATCCCAGTCATGAGGGAGACCACCCCTAAACTGGGGACACCCTTCATATCATCCTAACCCAAACGCTTATCTTGTTCAACATCATGTTTCTCCAACTGGGCCAATGCACTTTATTTCACCACAGTACCATTCTCCTCAATACTATCAACCCATGGCTTCAACACAACCACCACCTTGTGCACCCTATACTCCTCCTAACTTTCAACATTATCATTTTTTCCCTTCTTCTACATCGCCACCAATTGTTCCTAAGGTGGCTGCAGCACAACAATAACCCATAAACATTACTTGTGCTACTACTTCCAATAGCAGTGAGAGACCTCAGCAACATCGAAGGCGCCCCTTCTTTAGAAATGACCCTAAGAAGGGACAACACAATTCTGAGGCCACTACATCCTCCAACTCAGCACAAATCTCACACTGTGGTGCACCCTTATCTTCGAACCCCACACCTCATGTTACTTCATCAGGGCCACCAACTCACACTCCAACAACAATATGGCCCAATGAACACAACCATGGAAGGCATCATCCCAATCCTTGCATACCATCTAACGGTCCCAAATATCATAGTGGATCAACTCGTTATCCGGGAACTACATCGTATAAATTGCCCACTATGCTTATTATAATCAAGTGTGTGAAACCCGATGGGGTAAATATGGCCAAGTTTCAATATTTCCAACATGCAAGGATCTCCATTGTCATTTATTAATCCTTGCCATCCTCAACCATTTAGCTATGAGGGATATCCCCCATTCTAATAGCAAGTAGGATTAATAAATACTTTTCATTTTCTTTAATTTTACAACTTTTTGTTTTCCAATTTTTCATTTTTTAATTTCTTGTTTTATCTTTTTGTCTTTCTGTCTCTTTACGTTTTTATAAGTAATCTCATCTACGAATAAAACACTCATGTGGCTTGTTGGTTGAGGTGTGTTCTATGTTATCGAGTCTCGAGTGATCAATTATTCGAACAGTGAGCCCATTACACCCACTCATCCACTCTACAAATAAGAGGTTCTGTTCAAGGGTACAGTGATATTCTTGAAAAATTAAAACTTAAAATTAATTTTGTGTTCATTGTACCCAGAATGCAGAAGGATGGACCAGGAGGGAATGATTAGGATGTGACATCAAGGGGACTTGTGAATTCTCTTTGGTGACATCTGTGGGAGTTATCATGCAATGTGGTTGTACTAAGATCCTTGTAGATCTAATGAAAATGGGAATAAGAGTAATCAAAAGGACACTTAAAAATCCAATGGTGTTCTAAGGGATCCCACTGGAAAGACATGCATCCATGCTTGAAGGTTGGCGACTTCCTTGGATTCAGTATTCAAAAAAAAAAAGAAGAAAAAAAAGAAAAAAGAAAGAGGAAGTGCCACAAAACAAAAAATCACTCCTCCCTTGAACAAAACGCCAAGTGATCGTATGCCTTGTTGTTATGGTACTCTCATAGTTGCTCATCATGGGATGAAACAATGCAATGTTACTGATTCGAGGAACGGACTTGGTCCTGATCTTGGAATGATGGGTTAATGACACCTTAATCATGCTTTACATGCAGGATTCACTTTGCCCTGGGTCAGTTACCTCATGTCCCAATCTCTACGATCCCTTCTATAGCTCGTCTCATCTCACTGTTCATGTAATTTTAGCTCGTTTCATGTGTAACATAGAATTCTTACCTCATTCTGGTGATACTTACATGTTTGTGTTTTGCGGAATTAGTGTGGATTACATTTAACCCTTCTAGTACCCATGGACACTTTAAGTGTGGTTACACAAGGGCATTATAGGTTGAAACCTGCTTTGGGGATGACCCACTTGTGTAATCTTTTGTAATCTTTACTTATGACACAGCTCACACCTACCATCTCTTACCCTCATCTTATTTTTCATAACATTCTTTCCCTATTATTATTACCCCTCCAAATTCCAACGTTCATATGTACCATCACATAGCCTTTTTCTCTACCGCCCAAGGTCCTTATTGATAAAATCGATAGATCATATTTATTCGTGCCTTCAAAACCATCTAATTACCTTAGAACCCCCTCAACATATGTCACATTTCCTAATTTCAACTTTTGATTCTAGGAAAAACCTTTAAAATTCAGTATTTTTCCTTGGGCCTAAACATCAATAGCCCATGATATCGCATCCCTCCAAACCTATAAATAGGTGACCCCCCTTGCAACACTTAGCATTATTTCTTGCCATTCACGCAAGGGAGGTTTTTCAAATTTTTCTCTACAACTTGTGAGTGTGACACCCTTGATTTTCTACCTATTTCTCACTCGCTGGTACTCCGATTTTAATTCTGTCTGAACCTGCTTGAACCTGGAGTGTTCAGCTTAGTTGTGGGGGAGGGACATCTACCGAATAGCACCTAATTTTTTTGGAATTTATCATCATCCAAAGAAAATTATTAAGGGTAATTAGTTGTAAATTAAGAATGAAATGTGCCAAAAAATCATTTAATCCTTTATGTACATCGGGAAATTAAAAATTAAAAGACCGCCTAAGTAAAATGGACTCATTATTACAATATTTCAGGAAATATCACATGGAGATAAAATAAGTTCATTAATTAAGACAAGCCGTAAGGTATAACTTAACTTCAAAAACAACCTTACTAATGCTTGGCCCCGTGTGATTGCAGATGGNGGTAATTAGTTGTAAATTAAGAATGAAATGTGCCAAAAAATCATTTAATCCTTTATGTACATCGGGAAATTAAAAATTAAAAGACCGCCTAAGTAAAACGGACTCATTATTACAATATTTCAGGAAATATCACATGGAGATAAAATAAGTTCATTAATTAAGACAAGCAGTAAGGTATAACTTAACTTCAAAAACAACCTTACTAATGCTTGGCCCCGTGTGATTGCAGATGACCACGAAACGTGGACAATAGGAAGGTCTTGCTCAAGGTGTGATCAAATGACCTAGGAGAGGTGAAGGACAAGTTCCTGCTGAACAACATGTAGAGTAGGAGGAACAATCATTTAGTATCCACCAAGAAGACCCTACTACTATGCAATCAAGGCCTACCTTCTCTAAAAGTGGTGCTTGGTACTTAGGGGAAATGTACCAGTTTTGGCACAACAAAGAAGAAGGCACCATGGTTAACATTTGTGGTGTGACTATTAATTTCTCTATTCAAGCCATTTTGGAAGTATTAAACCTTCAAAATATAGGGCCAAAGGTTACTCAGAACTAGCTGGACACTTTCAGAATCGAGCAACTTAATAAACTATTGACATAGAATAAAAGGGTGGCAAAAGAAAAAGAAAAGGCTGACTAAGATGCCTCTATGGCACAAGCGAAAAATTACATGCATGCCAAGGCACTCAAGGCCTTACAAGAGGAGAAACTTTAGGCCATACTTCAACACCATTAAATCCCAAGACCTGGAGCACAAAAAAAAGGAAAGACACCCATGGAGGAGCCACCGCCACTAGGAACTACATGGGTTCCATCCAATTTTGTAATCAAAGGATTTTCTTTGTGTTGTGTCTCAATTTTGTTCTGACTCCACACTATGGCATGAATCCATTCTAGTCAGTCAATAATCCCATACCTATCCACTGTGTAATCAATGGTGCTTGTTCTCACTTTAACTCGAGGATGAGTTTTCATTCAGTTGTGGGGGTATGATGAGTCATGAATTTTCTGGCTGTGATATCACAACTGTGATATCACAACCCTGTTGTTGCAGTGGCCGGGATATTGCAGTTGCGATATCACGTACGTGATATCACAGCCTAACCACGATATCGCATACGCAATATCACGGCTTGTCTCAGTTTCTATAAATAAGAGGTGGCTTTCCCAATTTTAGGCACTTAGATTTAGACCCTTAGCTAGACTCTTGCAATTTTATCATTCCAGAGTTAGAATATTTTCCAGTGTATGCCCGCAGTGTGGTGATTGTAATTGTATGACATCCTTTATTCGAGTGTGACATACTTGGACACACACATGACCAGTAATAAAGATCAAGATTACTTCATCACTGCAACATTCACTTAGTTTAATTAATTATTTAATTTTTATTTACTACTTTCCTAGTTAATCTCTTCTCACCCTTAAACTCATGTTAAAA
>MNCI01006835.1:80181-165633 GCA_015680685.1 Gnetum montanum | reverse complement strand
AAGCAATCGTTCACAATTTCTTCTTACAAGCTCTTCCCGGAATCCAAAGTGTGTCTCCAAGTGAGAGCCCAAGTGCTAGCTAGTAGCCTTCCAAAGTGTAGTATCAATCTCTTCTTCCAAGTTCTGATCCCCTTTTGAGACCCCAATGTCTTCCCTTTTTAAAGGGTACAAAGGTGGTTACATTCCAAAATATCCTAGCTAACTTTTCTCCCAAGTAAGGAGGTTACAACTTACCCATTTAGTTAGGAGGAAGTTATGTAGTTAGGAAGTTATACATGAAATTAGGAGGAATTTATGCTATCATTAATAAATACTACAAATATTTAATATAATATTATAAACATTTTAACATTAATATTACAAATATTTTGTAGGTAGTAACTTATATAATAATATTTGAAAAATAATGTTTTGAAGCCTTGGGATAATTAAATTAAAAAAATAATCTTATAACCAGGGCTTCATACTATTAGTGTATGTGGTATTGTGATTATTTAAAATTTTATTTGATGAACTGCAACTCCAGTTTACTAGCATCGAACCAAAATATCTCTTGACACCTGTCTTGATGTGCCTTTTTGTCTTTGTTGCCGCGTTCAGCGGACTGGTATGTGATATCGAATGCATCGGCATCGGGCATAGCTACTGTTTCGGATGGTAGGTTCCAGGAGGAGTGAATGACATACCACCTAAAAATTTGAAATGAGTTCTTTGGAAAAAAAGCCCTATTTGGCGAGGAAGCAACTTGCACAAATTATTGGAAGTTACAGGGATGAGCTGGAAACACGCCTGTCCCTGGAGCTAGTTTCTTTGCAGCCTCTGTTCTTAGCCCATGGATTTTTTGCAGTGCAATGACAGCTAGACCTTCACGTGGGACAAAGGTGGTCATTTTTGCAGATTCGCATGAAATAGTAAGGATCAGAATGTTGAAACGCAGGTTCGGATTCAAGGGTTTCGGTGTGAACAGGCTGGGTCTCCTGGGTGATTTTATCATTCCGGGGTTTGAATCCAAGAAATCACAGGGGTGTCTGTACATACTATCCCTGGCTAGAGCCTCCTAGCGACCACTTTGAAGGTCACGTCTTGGACAACATCAGTACACCGGGGGTTTCAACAACATCAATATTGACGGCGTCGGCGGCGACAAAGAAGTGGATCTGCTGGCTGCGTTCACGGTGGGAATCAGGAAGAAATGGATGCCTTGAATGCTGGATATGATTCTAACCAGGAGGTTTATGCTACCACCAAAACCATAGACACCATCCAGAGCCATTTCAAGAATGATTTTCATGATAATCCAGTTGTGCCCGATATTTGCAGATTGAGGAGAACACTTCTATTGCTGCCCTGACTGTTTTGGAAACTAACGCTTTCCGGCAGAGTATTTTTGCAAGGCAGGGCCAAACATAGAACATGAACTAAACAATGGTTAATAGGGATTTTAATTGATGCATTCTCGAACGAGGTGGGCTCTTTTAAATTGATAAAACTTTTCAATTCTTTTTTTCAATCTTCCTATCACGTAAGGACATGATAAATTTTTCTTTCCTTGGCATCATCATTTGAAAATGGAAACACTAAATCTTCACTCAAAAAATTTCCACATGAAACCTCTGGTATTAAAATATCAATAGGGCACAACCATCATATATTTTTTATTTGAATATCTTCTATGTCTCATTCATATTTTATCACCTTTGCTGTTCCATAAAATGGCTAAATGTGCCAACAGAATGTCGATTGACTTCTTTGTGCAAAGATATGTTGATAGGACCTTGTCTTGTCATGTAATTCCTTCTATTATTTCTATCTTTATAAGATATAAAATAGGAAAAAAAACAAAAATAAATATTTATATATGCACCTATTTAGGGGGAGCTTGACTCACCTTTTTTTGGTCATGTCTAAAAAGGGGGAGAAGTAGCTTATATATTGTGATAATGTGATATAGACTAATCCATTTTCTTAAATTTTAGACATTACTAAAAAGGGTAAGATTGTTGATCTTTTGGTATGTCAAAATGTTAAAAAAATGGAGCATAAGGATGTTTGTGTGTTTGTGTGGTTGTTGTATTTGTAGAACTTGGATTAAGACAAGAAGGCATGTGGAAGTTTAAGAACATGGACAAGGAACAAAGACTTTAAAGCTTAGAAGAAAGCTTTAGGATTGAAGAATTATTGTCAAAGAAGATGTCTTGTAGAAATAGCAGATGTCTATCATCAAGTGAATATTTCTCCAAGGAAAAGAAGATTTTTTGGTAGAAATAAAGGCAACATAGGAGAAGATGTCTTTGGAAAACAACAGACATCTTTATGAAGAGAAAGACATCTTTCATGAGAAGAAGATATCTTTGCAAAATGAAGGTCTAATGTAGAAAGATTTCTTTTTAGAATTAAGTTCCATTACAAAAAGACATTTCCAGTGACTGTTAACTAGCTATTGCATAAATTTCAAGATGATTTCAAAAACATATTGGCTATTAGAAGACTTCATTATCATTGGGAAAATAGCAAGCATTGTGTACTTTCAGTGTATTCATCAAGCAATCATTGTAATCAGTGTTGTTCCTCATTGTACAATCTTTTTTCTATTATAATTGTTCAAAGTGAGTTGTACCTCAAAGTGTAAGGATTAGCAAACTTAGTTGCATTCTTTCTTTGTGATTATTGTTCTCTATTGGTTCCTATCAAGTGTTGGTGTGGTGCCACAACACTCCAGAGTAAAGGTCAAGTTGTAAAGGTTTTGGGATCTTGGAAACCACATTCTAAGCTTGTTAGGACCTTACAAGGTTGAGTGGATTCATAGCGTTGAATCACTTCAAAGTGCAGCTTAGAGCTTGTATAGGGTGTGATATCCTGCAAACCAGATTTTGAAAGGAACAAAGTCTGGAGGTGTGCTAGTGATGTACCCTCTAAGTGTGAACTATCCAAGTTGGGGAACCATGTTAAATTTGGTGTGTGCTTTGCTTCAAATAATTTTTTATTTAGGGAACTTATTCATCCCCCCCTTCTAAGTTCAATGATCCTTAGAACCATTCTTAGAAATGGTTCAATGTTAATACTATATCACTACTACATCCTTGATGCATCTTGAGTCTATTAAGTCCTACTAGAACTCATCTTACAATCTTCATGTATAATCTTTTGGTTATGGTGGTTATATTTCTTTTAAGTTTTGGGCTTAATACTATGATATGATGTGATAGGTTATTTTTATGTGCTTTTATGTTTGATGATCTTGATCAAGAGAATACCTATCTAGAGATGTTGGAACTTATGTTGTGTTAGTTAGCTCTTGAGAAGAATTGATATCTTGGCATATTTTCTTGTTTTTTAGATGAGGTAGAGGAGGCCTAGAAACACCAATGATATTAAGAATTCTTATAGGCTAGTTCGATTCACGTGCTTCATGATAAGCCTAATTTTGGACTAAGGGATGAGTGGCCTAAGGGTTCTTTCATTCACTTGGTGTCTAAGGGTAAGTTGCAAAATGTTGATTTCCTAAGTCTTGTGTTTAGTAGTTAGCTCAAGGTTTCCTATATTTTATTTTGACTTTATCTAAATATGAATTCATATTTAATGGTTCATGTTTTATTTTTGTAGATGAAATTAAAACCTTGTGGGTTATGTACATTCAACTTGGGAATGTGAAGAGGAAAAACTTACAAGCCACTGTACATAACATCATTGTAGGGAATTCTTGCCTAGTTAATAGAGAAGGAAGAAAGTACTTGTCCAACCTTGAATGTGTAGAATTAATCTACTTATTCACATTGATATCTCCTAACATCTCATTCACAAATGTGACTGCTATGGTAAGACATTATTTAAGCTAGAAAATATTATTTGTGTTTCATGTTTAAGGTATAAAGGTAATCCTACCTTGGAATTATGGATTTCTAAGACATTGGTATGATTTCCATGATGTTGGCGTAATCATTTAGGGTGATGAGAAGCTATCAACTGTTACTTAACGGGTGATTACTCAATGGGTTTAGTAGGTTGACAAGTCTTAAAAAATTTCCAAGTGTGAGAATCATGATTTAGTATACATGTATCATCTCTTTATTAAGAGGGTATTTTATGGTAAAATAGATAGCACAAGATTGCTTCTTTAATTAGACTTATGATTATCTACAATATCATGATCCATGGAACTTACCATGATTGGGCTAGCTATTTGAATGAGAAGATGTCTAGTGAGTTAGAGAACATTGATATTGTAAAAGGTGAAAGATCTAACTTCATTAACTTTAGCTTTTACTATGAGATTTTTCAATGTTTTATGAAAATGATGGCTTATGTTGATCATGAGGGGAAGATATTGAATGAGGAGAACTTTTCTCATTTCATGTATCAATATGTGATGAACATCATGATCATCCTTATCATAGAATTGCATGATTCCATGGAGGTAGCATCATTGTTGTGAGAGAATTTGACTAAGTCCTTCATTCTTGACAGCATGGCACTACTTAGGAAATGTTTCATTAATAAGAACCCAATGTATGAGATGAAGGTAGTATGCCTTGGGCACACAGGATGAGGTATAATTGATGAAGAAGGTGAGAGTTATTTCTATCAAAGTTATAGATATGTATGATTTGGATGAGAAGTTAGAAGTAGAAGTAGCTAAGGTAGTAGAAAGATTGGATAAGTTAGTGTTAGAGCAAGATCATAACCCCCACTTGTAAGCAATTTAGATAACTCATTTTAGGTGGTTTCTAGTCTCTAGTTCCACCAAGGCACAAATACTCCCAAATAGCTTTTGCTAGTATGAATGAGCTAATTATGGCTAAATCTATATTAACAGTAAAATGCTTCAAAGAAAGCATTATTTTGTATATAAATAATGGCTATCTCTTTTAGCTATCTCCCAAATTAATAATTAAAATTAAAAGCTTTCTTCTCACTTAACAATAAATTCTACATAACTATTATAATGAGAAAAAAAGTTTTATAGAATATGTCATTCTTTAATGTTGAGCTATCTACTAGCAAACTTCCCTAAGCTAAATCATAAAAGTTTTGCTAAACATAGTAAGAATATGAGATTTAAAAATTATTCATAAATCTCAAAATTACACAAAAGATGACTTGAATTCTACATTAAACTGATTCAAAATTTACACTTATAGAAGCTATCCCATTTAACAAAAATAATAAACATAAGCTAAACCTCAGCTTCTAGAGAAAACAACTTATTTCAAAACCTATCATTCACTTAAATGTAGCCATGCATAAGGAAGGTAAATAAGTAAGAAAAGCTATCTAGTTTTAATGCAAATTGAGAGAAAACCAAAAGAGATAAGTTGAAGATGTTTAGAATGCCATTATAGAAATAGTCTTTACAAGCTTTTCCCAGAAATGTGTTTTCCCTTTTTTTAGATCTTTATTATAATTTTTCTTAAAGCTTTATATAGTAGATTTTGGTATTTATATTTTTTATAAGATCATGGTCTCATTGATTTTACATTCTCTTCATAAAGATGTAAATAGTTGGACAGTTGCTTAAATTGTTCATATGCTTTCTTTATTCTTTGAATCTAGAATCCTTATATCAGTAACTACTAAGATAAATTTTCAATATTGAGTAGAATTTTATAGCTTGATTTAATGTAGCTAGCTCAGTGTTATTAAGTCTCTTAATAATGTCTTCAGCTCTTATCTCATTAGTGCTTAATTTTGTTAATGAATTAGTTAGCTCAATTAATGTAACTCTTACATTTGAACAAGTTTGTTCTAGCTCCAATCACTTTTGAGTAGCTTTCACCATTATCCTTGTAACTATCAAAATCATGTTGTTCAAAAAATCTCTTTGGCATTAAGGTAATGCCTCTCTTTTTTCTATAGCTATTTTGATCAATTCTTGAGCTCTTTGTTTCATCTAAGCAAAAATGTCTTTATTTTTCTTCACTTCTTCAATTTCAGCTTTGGTCTCATGTATCCATTCCTTATTGTAGTTGATTTTAGTAATTAACTCTTGGAAATTTAGTTGTAGAAAGTAATAATAATATGGGCTTAACCTTGTTTAGCCTATTCTAGCTTGGAGCTCACAATAGCCAACTTCTCCTTTGATTGTATCATAGCCTATTTTTTATTTTTTAGTAGTGATTCTTTAATAGTAGTTATAGTTTTGAGCTACTTATTTTCATCCTTGGATCTTCTTAATTCTTGTTTTATTCTGTCTATTTCTTGCTCATTTTGCATTAAAAATTATTTAATCTTAGCTATCTAATTATTGGCTACTTGTCCCATATGTTTCATTAAAATTGCTATAGTGTTGGACATATCTTGATGGAACATTACTAGCTTTTAACCTCCAGTTTGAGGATCATCTTCCTTATGAGGAATGATGATCTCACTTCATTTTCTAGCTTTGTTGGAAGCTTTTGGCTGAGAATGATTCTTTCTTCTTTTTTCTTGACCTTGAAGGACTAAGTTGCTCCCTTCATTAAGTATTCTAAGGAGAAATCTAAACTTGTTAAAGCTAATAATAAGATCTACCACTCCTTTTGTTGTTGCTCTAGTATCTCTTACTATTATTATTGTTATTGCTACTTTAGAAGCTCTTATTGCTACTTTCTTTATTAGCCCTTATTCTTTTAATAATTATTTTTCTAGTTTCCTTTATTGTTACATATTTAGCTTCATTTAGTGGAAATCTTTCATCAGGCATGAACTCTCCTAGATCTTATAGCTTTCATAAGAAATAATTCTCTTTCATCAAACTATGTATTCATTAGGAAAATTCCTAGCTAGAGGATGATCTCTATTTTTCATTCATATGCAAACCTCAATGACTAGTTGACTTTAAGCAAAGGCTAGAAGCTTCATAGATAATCTTATTTTCAACTATTTTGGTGCTTCATCCTTGGCTTGATTAACCTCTTTATCCATAGCTCTCTGATAGACCACATCTATTTCATCAGGCTAATGGTCCTTGCATGTCTTGATTCTCAAATATATTCTCTTTAGAGCTAGAGGAAAATCACACTAGTCTTTACACCTCTTGGCCATGCCTTTTAGATATCTTACATTACTGAATTCCTAGAAGTTGAATTTCAAAGAAAAGTCTTCCTTATGCTTGTATTCATATCTTAATGGGCTCTTCCATATTTGTCTTCTCACTTCTAATATTACAAGATATGGAGCTATGAACATTAAAGCTTAAAAGCCTATCCCTTAAATACTGTTATTAAAATCTAAGTATATTGGACATGAAGAAAAATACCTACATGACAGTTTCTTCTTATTTCATTAATAATTTGTTGATCTATCTAAGGTGGAAGGGATCCTAAAATGAACTTAAACAAATGGGAATATATACAATTCATTAAAAATTCTAGGACTTGGACATCAAATTAACTCTTCTGATTTATGACTAGAAAGAAAGCATAATAGAGATCATGAGGTCAAGCTCTACATTGTGATGCATACTAGTAAAAATTGGGGTTGTCCTTTCAAGCTCAAGAATCTCACTTAATAAACAATCCATTGAAAATGAGCTCCAATTTAACTAAGCCCCTTGTTCCTAAATCTCTATTAAGCTACTTTGTAATACATCATTCATATACTGTATAGGGAAGAAATTTTTCTTATTTTCTAAAGCTACCCTAGCCTAAACATGATAATTAGCAACTAGATTTATTTCACATCCTAAATAAAAATTCAAATATAAAATAAAAATTCTAGGTGGAAACATAAGCTTTGTGGCTTTAGGAATGGTGTTGTGATATCTTCACGCTTTTGCAAGTTGTGCAAGAGGAAGACTAAAAATCATGCCCATTTCTAGATGAGCCCAAAATTTTCCACTAAGCATCTCCTCATTATACTAGCAAGCTTCTACTTCTATTATCTTAGGCTCTATAAGACCATAGAGCTCATATGCCTTTCTAATGTTGATTTCAATAGAGTGCTCTATATTTCCCTTAAAGCAAAGCTTATCCTTCTCATAAAAAGTTTTGGCTATTAGGAGATTGGTCTTCTCATATATTTCTCACTAGTCTTCAATTATTTCTGTGGCTTGGAGCCCTATCTTTTTCATCAAATCATGGTCCTCATCAAAGTTGAATAAATCTTTCTCTTCTACTTCTAACTCTAGGCACCTAACATTAATCCATTACTGATGTTGGTATATATTTAGCTTGAAATGTTACAAGTAACTAGAGAAGCTAAATATATTAATATCTTGGTACTTTTGAGATACCCCTTCATTTTCCTTGTGAGACATTTTTGGCTAAAAATTCAAAGGACTTTAAAAAGCTCTTCTTAGTGCTTGAATGATAACTCTTGCTTTTCTTCAATGGTTTTCTCTATTTGCTAATGGCTTTGCAATTTAAAGTCCTAAATAACCTTGTTCATTAATACCTGAAGCTTTATTTTTAATTCACTTGCTTGGGGATAGGCTACTTGAATGGGATTTTTGACATATTTTATAAATCTTTATTTTATCGAGCTACTCTATCATCGCCATTTAATAATTGGAGGCTTTTTACAAAAAGGCTAACTTACTTTTGTTAATCTAGATTTTAATTTTCTCTTAATAGAAATGAAACTTATGTAGCATATATATAGAACCACTTTTTAGAACTACTTTTTAAGTTCCAGTAACAAGGTTTTTTAATCATTGATATGGAAGTTGGAACTTAAATAGTTACATAAGATTTATTTCCAACTTCTTGTGTTGGTGTGACTTGTAGAACCATTTTAGAGCTCACTCGTAGAACTAATTCTTGGTTCTATAACCTCATGCTATAGAAAAGCTAACATTGTTTATATAATTATTTTTGTGCTTATTTGAAAAACCAATTTTTGATTCTATGAATCCACTCTATTCCAAATTTGACAAGGTAGAACCATTTCAGAGATCCTTTGTAGACCCAAATTTTGGTTTTATAAGCTATGTTATATTCTTTAGCTTTTTAATCTTTGTTTATCTAATCCTTAATATGCTAATCAAGATTAGAAAGTATAATAAGCATGTACATAATTATGTTCATAATCTCCTGTGGGCCCAATATAAAGCTCCTTTTAGTTTCAACATTTGTTATAGAACTATCTTAGCTCTTGTTCATAGAATAGAATTTTGGTTCTATGAACTTATCGTTGCTGGTGCTAATGTAGTATAGTGTTTCTAAAGCTTCTTTATAGAACCAATTTCTACTTTTACAATATTTTTAACTTTTTCAAAGTTCACATGGTAGAACAAAAAATGAGCTTACTTGTAGAACCAAATTTTGATTCTACAAACCAAGATTCTTTTTTTTCTTTCTACCTTCTTTATAAAATACGCTTCATGACACTAATGTAGGTTATAGAATCATTTTCGGGCTTTCTTGTATAACTGAATCTTGGATCTATGAGCTAGTACTATACAAAAGTTGATGTGGTTCATAGAACCATTTTAGAACTTATTTGTAAAACCAATATTTAGTTCTATGAACCAACTCTATTGGAAAGCTAACATGGTAGAACCAAAATGAGTTTGTTTGTAGAACTATTTTTTGGTTCTAAATGCTAAGCTTCACTATGCACTTTATATGACTTTCTTGTAGAAACAACTTGTAGAACCACTTTTTTGGTTCTATAAGGCTACACTATAAGGAGGCTAATGTGGCTTGTAGAACCATGTTAAAGCTCATTCATATAATTGAATTTGGTTTATATAAAGCTCACCTTCTCTTTAGTTAATAACAAAAGCTTTTTTGAACCAATCCTAATACTTCTTGGGATTTTTTCTTTTTAAAACAAGCTTACCTTACTCAACTTACGTGGCACATGGAATTTACCCATGAAGCTAAACTTTGTTGTTCTCTTATCGGATCATACCTTATGATAATATGAAGCTAATCTTTAACCTCAAGTTAGCTGATGTTGTAGAACCAATCTAAAAGCTCTTTGTAGAATAATTTTTGGTTATACATATTTTCCCTTAATTATACAAAAAAATCAACCAAGAGTTGATGTGGATTACAAAGTTATTTCAAGGCTTGTTTGTAGAACTAATTTGTAGAACTATTTTTTAGTTCTACTAACCTTTTATATCTCTGTAAGTTGATGTTGCATATAGAGCTAATTGAGCCTTTGGTTGTAGAATCTTCATGCACATCATAAATTGGATAAAGCTAACATGATTTGCAGAACTAATTTAAAAGCTCTTTGTAGAATTAATATTTGGTTGTATGAACTTGCCTTAGTTCCATGAGCTGACATGGTTGAACAATGTTAGCTTTTTGCTATAAGACTAAACTCCCTTCTCCTAATCTTCAATCTTATAAGCTTTATCTAATAAGTTTTAACTCTATAATTTATAAATCAACCATTTGTACTAATGCTAATCCTATTACATGCTAGAACTAATTCTTTCAACTCTATGAATCCATTTTTGTTAATTCAAAATCTATCTAAAGCTAAGCAAGATACATTCTCTTGGATTAGACCATGCCCTCATGAGCTCTTTTCTTGAAGTCAATTAGTTGTCCAACACTATATAAGGTTATCTTATAGAATCAAATTTGGCTTGAAATCTTGGTTCTTCATGTTGATTCTTTGAAGCTTGACTAGCGAGTTGATGTGGTTAGTTGTAAAACATTTTTCAAGCTACTACCATACTTAATATTTTTGTAATTTTTAAAATTCTTGTTAAAATAAGCTGAATCCTTTGATATTTTTGCAAATGGTTTACTCTTACAAGATTTATATAGGGTTTTTCTTTTACACATTCATGTATAGCTTATAGGTCAAAATTCAATATAAATCTGTTAAAAAATTTTCTTTTGATCTTAATGGAAATGTTTCTTATTTTTTACTATATGAGTGATTCATTCTAATCATACTATTTCAATTAATCAAGCCTCTAAGAATTATTGAATTAAGCCAAATAAACCTAATTTGTACTATTGTTGTTGTAATAATAGATAGCATGAACTTATATTTTATATTTCATTTTAAACGTTAGTATCTTTGTATTTTAATGTTTTATAAATTTTTTCTTGATTATATATATATATATATTACATAATTTTTCTATATTTTATGTTTTCTCATTTTTTTATTTGTTGGCACTTTACAACTAAGGTAAAAGAAAAAAGAAAGGAAAGAGAAAAACATTGGCTAAGGTAGGAGGAGAAGAGAAAAATAGAAAAATAACAAAGGAGAGCCTTTGAATAAGAAGAAAAGAAAGAAATAGAGAAAGCAAAGAGGTAAGAAAAAGAGGAAGAAGAGAAAAAGACCCTTGAAGTAGTAGAGGTAAGAGAAAGGAAGGTAGTAGAGGCAAGAGGAAGAAAAAAGTAGAAAACTAGGCCTTGATTTAGGACCTATTTGATAAAGCATTAAACATTAACTTAAGATATGAAGGTAAAGTTTAGAATGTTATGGGTTTTGGAAAAGTATGTTGGCAAAGAAGACTACTGATTTTATTTGGTTTATAGATCATGAGTTGGATGACATCGATATGGATAAGATGCCATCCTCTTCCAAGATTATTGGCTTTCCTTTATGAGTGAAAGAGATGTTTGGTGAAGTTGAAATGTGATGGTTAGAAAAGAAATTAAAGAATAATAAGGGATGGTAATTTAGTTGTTTTACTTATGAGTTTTATTTTACCTTACCTAGTTAGGCTTATTTGTGATTTGTGATTTTTATTAAATTTTATGTTTTTGTTTTGCTAGATATTTTGAGTTTATTATGGAAATATGTTAATAAGAAGAAACTAGTTAGAGGCATGGTTAATGGAATTAGGAAAAAAATAGGGACTATTTCATGTGGTGGTAAGTTTATTTATGTTTTTTTATATCTTAATTTTTTATTATGTAATCTTCTATATTTATCTATTATTTTTTATATTAGTAATTTAGAAAATGTCTAGTTTGCTTTGTTAGTTAGAGGTGTAATGACGGAAAACATCAGTCGTTGGAAATACCGAGTGGAGTTCTGTGTACATAGTTCGAACCCCGGATCCGTGCGAGGGCCGTGCTGGAGAAGATGAATCCAAGGTGCCCTGGATGGTCTTGTCAATCAGACAAGGACTTACTTAATCAGTAAAATTTTGTAATAATCAGATGGAAAAATGGTGATTTCAATGAGGAGATATAATATCATTAATCTCGAAGGTAATTGAAAGCGATGTAAACAATTCAAAGTGATTGCAAGATCTATATAGATAGGACGCAAGAAATCGGATTTAGAGAGTGTGCAATCTCGAGATTTGGGATTTAACTTATAAACAAAGTATGTTGGATACAATGATTACAGGCAGACTTTAGTTTAGACGAAGCACGTGCCAACAACAAGAAAACTATTTAAAGATAAAACAAGCAAAGGTCGATCTACCTTATTCTAGCCAATCTGGATGCAAGGGAGTTACACCTGAAGCAGAATATCTATTAACTGGCTATTTCTGATCAAAGATTCGTGCCAATCACTGTCGATGTTCTTATGATCGTTGATCCTCTTTTGCTTTCTTGTCAATCTTTGCCAAAAGTTGTCGACAATTTCCAATGAAAGAGAATTGCTCATGGAGAAAATTTTTCCAATCGAGAAAGAAATTTTTCCAACCTTTTTATCCTTATCAACTAGAGTATTTATAAGGTTAGGGTCAAGAGAAAAACGTGGTTTAGATGACGCATGTCTTGAACCTACAAAATGTCGTTGACTTGATGTGTTTGTGTTTGAAGCTCACGGCGCTACGCTGCATTACGCTCTGAAGCGTAATGTGTTGTAATCTACTTTTGCTGGAGCTTTGGCAAGGAACTATTTTGCGGTTACACTGTAATACGCTAGAGATTATATTGTGACATATGAACTGCTGATGCCTGAATTGTGTTATCTCTGTTGTTGCTTGTATTACGCTGCGTCATGATACATTACGCAGCATATCGTAATTCAGCGAACCTGCAAAAGATTGGAGTGTTGTCGCCTGGCTTCCCTTGTTTCTATTCAGTCTTTCTGGGGTTTATTACGCTAAACTGTGTAATGTAGTGTAATAGGCCCTTAGCCAAAAAGAAAAGGAAAACTTGCTGAGATGTGCGACATGTTGTAGATCCTTGCCTAAGCTTCGAGCTCTTGCTGGATCATTGAGGTCTCGAATTTTGCTCTCTATTGTTGTGACTAGATGGATTATCTTCTTGCATTATGCTACATAAAGATACATTACGCTGCGTTGCATAACATGGCGTAATATGCTAAAAGTTAAGATTTTTGAAACACAGCCAATTCATGAAGTTGAAGGCTTGCCATTGTGCACCACTTGTCTTGTTCTGTCCTCTGGAGTCTATTACGCTGCGCTGCATATTGTGGCATAACAGACCTTTAGCCGAAAAGGAAACTTGCTGAGTCGCGACTTGTCACAAATCCTTGCGTGAGTCACAAGATTTTTTTGAACCGTTGAGGCCTTGAAATTTTCACAGTGTTTCAATGGCCCCTCTTTGTTGACCTTTAGAGGGCTTGCCCGAAAGACGTCGACAAAGAATACTAAACACCAAAGAGGTAAAGACACCAACAACGTCTGTCGACAATTGCTCAGATGTCACTCTGTCAAACTTGGAAGTGCGAAGGCGGGGGGAGGAGAATATGAGGGATCTTAAAGAAGTAAGAGGAGGAAGGTTCAGGGAAGACTCAAGCATGTGAACAGGAAACTTTCACAAACAAGTTATTAGGCGTCCTTTCGTGGGTGTATTTGCGAGAGGTTACGTTGCCATACTGCATATGAAGGGCTTGCACAGGCGAGTTGTGTTATGCCTATATGGCCTGGATGAGTTTTTTTACATCCATTTTTCCTAGCTTTGCCCATTTTTTTAAGAATGCAACTTACATTCCATGAGGTGAGTTGTGTTACGCCAATTCATGGACATGATGATGCGAAAGAATTGATTATATGTTCACATTCTGTACAGACAAAGAAGAGGGTAAAGGTGATTGTAAGGACAAGGGAAGAAGAAGGTGAAGTATTCCTCCCATTTTCTTAGAGACAACTACGATGTTCAACACCCAGTTTGAATAATCGACTGCACGAATGAAACCAGCCTGATATAGCTTAGTGATTTCATCACGCACTACTAACGCGATTTCGGGCTTAATCTTCTGTGCTTTCTATTTAACAGCTTTGATATGCGGGTCTAAAACTATGTTGTGCTGTATTAGCCTTGGATCTAAACCTGGCATATCTTCGTATGACCATGTGAACACCATAATGTTATCTTAGAGCACTCGAGATATATCGTTCTGCATTTGTTGGTCAAGGAGAGAACTAACTTTTAGGGTTTTGCTTCCTCCTTTGTGCGTAACCACAGGGAACTCAGTGAAGGAATCCTCGATCACATCGCCAACTTCCAGGTCTAGGGTTTGGGCTAAGTGTTTTGGCCAGTCTATGGATACTTTCGATGTTGCTATGATTGTATCACAAAGGGAAGCGTCAGTTCCTATTAGTGTGTGATTGAGCTGTCTAACAATTTCCCCGTATGGGCCTGTTAAGGCTAGGGGTGTAAGTAAAGCTGCATCCATTTGCGAATTGACTTGTAAAATCGTCAAAAATGGAGGTTGTTACACTATTTTTTGTCGACCTGTTGAAACGATAGAAGGTTTTCTTTCTTTAGTGATACATGTTAAAGAGCTACCAGTTTAAGGTCTTAGCAGACCGTTACCATATGCGTGATTTGTGAGAAAGCGGTAAGCACAATTTCCTAGATGTCAACGTAAGACTTCTGTAAACTATGGTGGGGAGTGTAACGTGGCATGTCTAGTGTGTTGAGACAGCTAGTTTAGAATTTTGTGCAGGTCGTAGTTAATGTGACCGAATTACGAGACGATGAGCTACGCGTTAGTTTAGGGTCTTTTTGGACCGTAATCTATACGATATGTACGAGATTAATGTTGTGATCTTCATGCTTCATGTCACACTGACATACCTGCGTTTCAAGAAAATTTCACATTGGTCAGGCACACAATAGTTAGTTTTAACCAATTTAGTTGTAAGTTGGTGATTCGTCTTCAAAACAAACTGGAGACATTGCGAATTTGAATTAGGCTATAGCAGAAGGAAAGTAGAAGTAAGGTGTAAGTAGACAATTTTGTGAAAGTTGTTCAGTCGTGACCATGGCACCGAAGATCAAAGGCAAACATGTCAAATTGGTGAAGATTGATGAAGTGCAGGAGAGTTTGTAGCAGGTTTCAAAGGCCAGGGTCGAAACACTGGAGGCTACTCCACTCACTCAGTAAGTGGTTTTTTACCCTCCTGCATGATTGTTATTTCCGTTGTGATGGCGTTGCAATTGTATCTATTTTGAAGATGAGTATTATGATGAGCATTGGTACCTGGTCACGCAAGCTAAGCTATCGTAGTTTGTACTAATACCACTATCGCTGTTGTCGGGGACAGACCTTGTGTAGTCGCAAGGGTTAGGGTGATGTTGGGCGATATTGTGCATACATAATGCATAACTGGGGAAGTCCAGGTACTATACCCTTATGTAGTATGAATAGGATTCCGTCGTCTCGCCCATAAGTATTGCATGTTACGCTGGGATAATATGCAGTATTACTTTTATCACCGTTGTCAGGGAGAGACCTTGCACGATGGCAAGGGTTTGGGTGGTTTTCATAATGCATTTCTAGCGTAACTTGTAATCTCTTGGGAGTCAAGGTAAGGGAAACCCTAATGTTGTGTAATGAAGAAAAATTCTCTGTGTTGTTCTTACATCATTAGTATTTCTATATTGTTGTTTCTAATAGAAGTATGTTTCATTGGAAAGGATTACGCTAAAGCCCATCCTGATCGTCTTGGACATCATGGGCGTTTTGTGTTGCTTACATGTCCCCGTGGCCAATGTTCCTCCTCCTCATGCTCGTGTAAAGGAGGAGGCAATTTGGTTCCAAAGAGGCACACGAGAGTTCCTACAATTTTTTTTATGCAATTACAGCGTAATTATTTGGTCGCATTTGCCAGCCGAGACAGTCGCCGCCATTCTGGAGACACTACTGGTTGGATCAACACAGAACATCTTGATGTTTTTGGCGGACAGCTCAATTGAAACCATGCAGGTGCAAGACTGTGAACAGAGCATCAGGGGTTTGAGGCGTTTGTCTTGGATCTGGGATATGCCCAGGTTTAATTGTTATCACGCCTATAACACTCTGTTCGTGGCTCATCATGTTACGACCTATTTCCAGAATCCACCTGGGATTGTGTATTATGCAGGCGGGTAAGTGTTTCCATAGCATCGTAATATGCTAACTATTTATCTGAATTTGTGACCAGTGTAAACAATTGTCTACATTCTATTATGTAGGTTTTTCATCAATAATGATGGTCTCCAGGGTGATACGAATACATTTTCTATGACCGAAATGGTCATAAAGGAGTTCACCTCTATTAGCAATGTACGTGCTGGTGTTATGGGACAACTAGAATTGGAAATCCCACATTACCCTAACCACTATGCCAAATTCTTCTCCAAGTGCAAAAGGCTCGGATGGTTGGATAAGGAGTGGACTTTGGATCATCCTCTCACTGTTGTAGACGTGCAAGAGAAAATCCCACCGTTTCCTTCACCTTTCAGACACGGTAAATTACGCTATGGTGGTTTATTGTACAATCTTACGGGGTGGAAACAATGTGTGAAATCGTTTTATTTTGCTATATTGTCTAAACCCTTGTTATATGTTTATAGTTAGGGAATCATGGGAGATCACTGTTATGGCCTTCGGTCGTGAAGCAAATAGTCTTTTGTTTCATTATGGTGACATAAAAGAAGCGTAATGTTGGCTCAGCCATATTGCGGGCCCAGCTGTCCTAACCAATAACCTCCGGGAAGCTAGACTAATGGAATTATTTCTGGCTGTAACCCCTGACATCACCGCGGGTGAAATGTTGACCCTAGTTAACTCCTTCAGCAAAGAAGCCAAGTGTCTTTGCATACGCGTGCATAATGTGCATGTAAGTTTTGACATTGTTGCTCGACTATTTGCTTACTTTTTTGGTGTTCCCTCTGATGGCCTTCCGGTAGAAGAAAAGTCAAAAAGGAGTTCTAAGCACCAGAAAGAGATAGAGGAGTGGCTGGGGGTTAACAAGGAAGTGAAAGGGATCCCTGCTGATAAAATCGAGCTAGAGGTGGCTCATACCATTTATCCTCTCTTCTAAGCCTGCGCCTTCCCCAAGTTACTTTCCTAGGGGAGAATCCTTACCATAGAACAGGCTCAGATCATGCGAGAGGTTATGGAGGAGGGAACGTAGTATAATTGGACTAGCTACTTCACTGAAGGTCTGCAAGCTAAAATGTTCAAGCTTCGCAAGAAGCTTGAGTCCCGCTTCAATGTGTATTTTGCCTTCTTTATAGCTTAATTTCGGCATTTTGCTGAATTCTTGGTGGTTCAGAGGGATGGAATCTGGGTGCAGCAGGATCGTAACCAGATTTCCAAACCTTGGATTTCCCAAGTTTTTGGCACTACCCGATCGCAAGATCTACCCAAGGCATTGGGGATTCGCTTTCACTTACTACTAAGAGTTTGGCGGTGCCTCGTACACGGGGCCAAGATAGCGTGGGTGGAGCACTCGCTTCTTTCACTGGTAGTGTGTCGAAGGGGAAACACCTTACAATAGAAATAGTGGATTTGTCAATCTAGCAGAAAAAGCATCGTCTGATTGTGGAGTCCATTGGCTTGACTGACGTAGAGAGGAAGAGGTTGCAAATTAAGTTTCACAGGAATGATCCCCCAGCTGGTAAGTAAAGATATGAGTAATTAGTTTATATATTTGTTACGCTGCGTATAGACGTGGCGTCACATAGCTTTTGTAAATATTTTGTTTAACTATTTTTTTAGCAGACAAAGGGAAGAATGTAGCGAAGTTGACCCTTGAAATGGGGGCAATAGTTATACGATGTGAAGGAGGGGCCCCAATTTTGGAAAAGGAGGCCCCTGTTAGTAATGCAGTTGGCACACAGGTTCCTGTGCGCGAAGAAAAGATGGAAGTAGAGGACGTTGAAGTCCTTCTAGATGAACTAGAAAAAAGGGTGCAGCTTGTCGCTGGTGAGTTTGAATTTTCCTTAGAGGGCAGTCTCACGTTACTACCATCAAGGGTTTTGTTGATTCAAGTTTTTACGTTATCGTAATGTCTCAATTATCCTTTATGTCTATCACACTGTGTCTAACCCATTTTTGTTTGTGTAATAGGTACTTCTAACGCTGGTGTCATGTCCTTGTCAGCGGCACCCACTCAGCATTCGGGTGAGACCCCTGATAAATTTGCCTTTATGGAAGGCATTGCAAAGGATATGATCGGCCGCCTATAGAAAATCAATCCTGAGATTGGTACGTGAGTGTTATAACACAGGGATTGTTGGCATTACAATATTGTATTATTTTGTTGCGTCTCACTGTTATTTTTATGTTATAGGATCTCGCCTCAGATGGGATCCTAAAGAGCCTGTTGACTTTGACACCGTCCCTGAACCCTCATCGGAGCTGACCGAAGTGCCTCATAGCCTTTACGACGAAATGCATAAATGTGCATTACGCTCGACCCACTCTTTATGAGAGTGCCAGAACGTCAACATAGCTCTTTAGAAGAGGTTTCATAAAGTAGAAAAGGAGAAGACATTCTTAACTGGTAGGGTTGAGGACATGGAGTCCCGCAATGAATTTCTACTAGCTCAAGAGGCCAATGATGAGAATTGGCAGATAGCTATAATTAACTACGCTCGCTATTGAACGGTTGTCAAAAAAAATATCCAAGCCAGTCGTGAACTCATTGAGCAATGAATGCAAATGAATCTCCTAGCCCAGAAGAACCAAGACTGGAAGGATTACTCCACGATGATTTAAGAATGGGGGTAGACACAGAAAGATCATAAGCACATGTATAAGTGAGAATGTGCTGCATACCGCCAACATTACAGGGATTTTGCCATTGAAGCACCATTCCTTCGACTATTTCTTTATGTCATTGGTGCTTCTAGAGTGTACGAAAAGTTTCAGGAGCAAGTGACAGTAAGCACATCCCCAGAAAGGGAAATAACCATCCCTGGCGGGGAAACCACTATCCCTTCCTTCTTCCCTGACTCGCCCCGATGGATTCCTATGGAAAAGGGGAAGGTTAAGGCTAGAACTGATCTAAAAGATGGAGTTTGGTCTGAGCTTACTGAGGACGAGATCATGCAACGTCTATGGGTTGGTTTGGAACAGGTTCCTTTCGTGGTTGACGCAGGACCATCACAAGTAAGTTGTAGGATTATTGCATTCTTGTTATGCGTAGTCTCGATGGAAATGCTAACGTGTGCGTCATGTCAAACTGTAGGATCAGAATGAGGAGGATCCTCATGAGAATGAGCATAATGGAGATGATGGTCCACACGAAGAGAGTCTTCACGGGGAGGAGCTTGATGAAGATGATGATCCTTGCAAAGAGAGTCTTCACGGGGAGGAACGTAATGAAGATGATGGTCCTCGCGGCGAGAAATCCCGTGAGGAAGAGCCTTGTAGAGAGGACTGCCCTCATGAAGAGATCCCACAAGAAGAAGGTCCTTATGAGGATGATTTTCTTGAGGCAGAGGTGGAGTTGGATGACACAGGTGGAAGTGTTAGTAAAGGTGATGTGTGACATGGCCATATTGGTCAATATTTTATTATATTGGAATGGAGTAAAAGATAATATTTTTTTGCCTATGTAGGCTGGAGTAAAGATCTTATCTTTCATGAAGCGGAACATATAGCAGGTAGTAAATAGTTTAAGGCCATTTTGGGCCTTGCCATTGTAAACGTAAACGAATAAATGAAATTGCCAGTTTTAGGCCATAGTAGGCCATAATTAGTTTAAGGCCATTTCGGGCTATCACTAGTTTAAGGCCATTTCAGGCCATCATCATCTTAAGTGTAAAAGGGTAAAGTACATTTGCCAGTTTTAGGCCATGGCGGGCCGTCACTAGTTTAAGGCCATTTCGGGCCATCATCGTGCGTAAAATGATAACGCGACACAAGAAAACGTGTAAAATACATTATAGTAAACAATGTGGACTGATACAACATGTTACGCTAACGTATTCATTTGCTAGCTCTGTAGTTGTTTCTTGATCATTTTTAGGTTTAACGATGCGTATAGGCGAGGAGGCTTATTATAGCATTCCTCTACGTTACCATCTTCTCCATGGAAGGGTATTTCAGCCCAAGTTAAGCTTTCATTGGCCACTATGTCGGCCTATTCAATTGTTGGGATAGGGTTTTGATCTTCGGGGACTTCAACCTTCGATCCTTGTTCCATTTCTACATTGTTAACCGCTTGAGGGGTCATCTTATCACCATGGATGATCACTTCCCCTCCCACATAGGGCAAGTGGATCTCTTGATGAATGGGTGATGAGACAATCCTTAATTGAGCTAACCAAGACCTCCCTAAGATTAGGTTGAAGCTGGGCATCACTTCGACGATGATGAACACTACGTTTGTGGGGAATTGATCCCCTAATACAAAGTTGATGTACACCATTCCCTTAACTTACACTCTTGCTTTGTTAAATGATTTCAAACATGTCATTATCGTGGGATTGATTTGGTCGAGCAAACCCAGTTTGTCCACTATAGGGAATGAGATGACATTGACAGCGGCCCCATCATCCACGTGTACTCTCCAGATCCTGTACTGGTAGACTCGGATAGTGATGAACATGGGTGCTGTTGTCACCTAACCCTTTTCTGGGTCATCCTTAATGGACTCTTCATGAAATTTCAATTGGGGAGGTCGTAGTTGTTCAGCAGTGGAGGAAGCATAACCGAATGGATGGCTTCTTTGTCTGCTGGCAAGTTTTCGTCCACTAGTATGGATGTTAGCATGCAAACCATGGCTTCATGATGCTTTTGGGATGTCATCAACAAGTCATATAGGCTCAACATTGTATTTTTCTATTTGAGAGCCTGCTTGACTTGTGTAAAAGCATCAAGGAGATCATGCCCACGATCTGGTTTGTTACCTTTTTCTTCTTCCATTCGTCCCAGGAGACAGATCTCTTGGGGCGGAACAGTTTCTGGTTGAGGATTGTATTTTCTTAGGTAGGGAGAAGGTGGCTAGGTTTGCGTAACATCGCCTTTTTTAGAAGAAGGTGGGGCCAAGGGCACTGAGGTGAGGGGTGTAGGTTTGGGAAGCCCCAGCGTAAGTTGATCCTTGGATATGTTACCCGTCACACGCCCTTCTCCTTTCCTGTTAGGTTGTGACTGGGGCATTGACTTAGAGATTTGCTCCTGTGTAGCAGGAGCAACTGACGACTTTGGCACCCTGATGACAAAGGGTGCCCTAGGTGTGGGCGTGGGCTGGGCCATGGCTTTACCGATAGTGGGATGCAGAACGAAGGTAGGAGACGGGACTCGGAGGACGAAAGGTTATCGCTGAGCCACACTCATCGATGTTGATAAGCTTGTCATCTGAGGCGGGCGAGGAGGCACATGCAACAGAAAGGGTTGCTTTAGCTGTGTTTGGTCATCACCCTTCATACCCACTACATTGATAGTGTACCCTATGTTATTTGCGTTTAATGGATCTTGGTACACATGCATGGGTTAGTTTTCCAGACGAACCAGATTACTGCTGTCTAAGATCAGGTCACCTTGATCGATCATATGTTGAATGTCATCTTTCAATGCCCAGCAGTAATCCGTGTCATGACTACACAATTGGTGGTAGTCACAAAATTGGTCTAGCCTGAAGTTCCTAGGGACTAGTGATTCATTAGGCTGGGCCAAGGAGGGGTTCTTAAGTAGCTCACAATGGTGCTTGTGGCATTTTAGAGCTTCCTTAGACACCGTCTTGTGTCGGATGTGGTCAGTTCCCAATAATTGCTTTAGAAGTTCTAAAGGCTTTATAGGTAGAGCCGCATAATTTGAGCGATCCTTACGCTCAAATTTAGGCCTCGGCTGCGAAGGTGCTTCAAGGGCAGAAGAAGTTTCTTGATTAGAGCTATTTGAGCTAGTTGTGGGCTCAACAGGCTCTGCAGATGTTTTTTTGTTGTTGTTTTTCTTCTTGGCCCCCTCGGCAACCACTGCTACTGTCGTTGTCGTAGCCTTGCCTTTGTCCTTACCCTTGTTGTGGGCATTTTTGTAGATCACATACACCGGATCCTTGCTAGCCTCTGCCACGTCTTGAATGCTCTTAGTCTAAGTGAAGGCTTGGATAAGGGAGCAAGGAGTGAGGTAATATAACTTAAACTTGATAAAGTTGTTAACTGCCCCCTTGAAGATTGCCAATAGATGGGCCTCCGCGATGGGTTTGCGGATTTCGTTCAAGGTGGTGCTCCACTACTGTATGAACTTTTGAATTGACTCGAGCAGGTCTTTCTTGACTCCCATGAGCTAGTCCAACGTGACATCCTATTTCAGGTTGTACTTGAAACAAGTCACAAACTGAGTTAACAGATCCTCCAAAGTTGAAATGGAAGCACGTGGGAGTGCTCGATACTAGTCTAGAGCTTTACCTGTTAGGGACATAACAAAGACACGGATGATAGTATGTGGCCATTATTGCAATAGCAGTGACTTTGACCTAAAAGTAACTAAATGAGCATTGGGATCGCCTTCCCCATTGTATTTTGTAAAATGGGGGAGTGGCATCCCAGGAGGTAATGATAGAACACGCACTATTGGACTAATAGGATCGTCATGGTAAAAATCCATGACTTGTACTGTGTTAGAACCAGCAACCTTGAGGTGTTTAACTTCCTCTATAAGGGTCTGAATAATCTGGAAGGCTTGATCCAGACCCGTAGCCAGAGAGGTTGTTTGTGGAATGGCAGGAGGAGTCATGCTGGGTGGCGAAATAGGGGCGGCAGCTTGGCCAATGGGCGATGCTATTGGAATTGTCCCTGCAGGTAGTGCCGCTTGTAGCATCCACCACTCGGTAGGTGGCGCGGATGGGGCGACCACCATCAACTGTGCCATTGGATGCGCTGTTTGCGTGGCCGGGGACATAGACAATGACCCTGTAGTGGGGTTTAGCGCCTATAGGACTTGGTTTTGATGATGGACGAGATGGAACATCTGCGTAGGATGTGCAACGAGAGACATGTTTGGAACCCACCATGCTGTAGTGGCAGGCTCTGTTGTGTGAGTTGGGATGAACATAGGTGTTGTATGTAATTGCGAAGTAGGTATCGCATGGACATACGGTGACATGGGCACAGGTGCACGATGAGATGGATTAGGTAATTGCACTTGTTGAGGAATTATTTGTGATGGGCCACCACCCAGGAGGGTAGTCGGAGAGAGAAAATTTAGTTGGGGCGAGTGTGGGACTCGGTTAGTATTAGATAATGTTAAGATCATGATGATCATGAACAGCAGGTTTACACGGGACATCACGGAGGGAGGGGCCATGGCAAAATCAGCATGACTGCCTCCCTCAGAGTGGGAATCTAGATCGTCCTGCTCTTCATGAAGCATTTCATCATGAAACAACTCCTCTCGTTGTTTTGTCGATGTCCTAGCCATCAACATTTAATCTAGGATCCACTCTTGTTGATTCCTTAGGGGTACAGTGGTGTTACGTGAAGGAATAAATTCCTTTCCATTGCAGTATATGAACTCGTATTCGTGTTTTTCTTTGAGTTCTTATGGATACATGGGTAGATTTTTTGCAAGTTTAGCACAAAGGAAATTGTAATGTTCCCTGCGCTGAGTGTGTCCCTCAGGATCTTTATTTTGAAGCTTGAGGGAGCGGCGTGGTTGCACCGGACTAGTTGGTGGCTCGACCACAGGAGGCGTAACTTGCAGAGTCCAAGGATTCTCGAGGTTGGCAGTGTTAACAGTGGTGGTTGATGTAGCCATTCTCTACGCGGTTCGAGAGTAATGATGATAAGGATAAAGATTGCTAGGGTGAAGGCAAACTAAGGCAATAATTGGCAATAATTGGACTCTCTACCCTATAGGATTCCAAAGGAATCATCGAAGCGACTGATCTAAACCACACAATCTCATAAACAACCATGGAGGTATTACATTTGCGTTGATCGACAATGGGTACAGACAGCTTACAGGACTACCTGTAAAGTGTAGATTAGATGACGGAGGTTCAAGCCCTTCTAGCGCTAGAAAATTGTAACGACGGAAAACGTTGGTTGCTAGAAATACCAAGCAGAGTTTCTTGTACACAGTTCCAACCTCAGATCCGTGCGAGGGCCGTGGTGAAGAAGATGAATCCAAGGTGCCCTGGACGGTCTTGTCAATCAGACAGGGACTTACTTAATCAGTAAAATTTTGTAATAATCGAATGGTAAAATGGTGATTTCAATGAGGAGATATAATATCATTAATCTCGAAGGTAATTGAAAGCGATGTAAACAATTCAAAGTGATTGCAAGATCTATATAGATAGGACGCAAGAAATCGGATTTAGAGAGTGTGCAATCTCGAGATTTGGGATTTAACTTATAAACAAAGTATGTTGGATACAATGATTATAGGTGGACTTCGGTTTAGACGAAGCACGTGCCAACAACAAAAAAACTATTTAAAGATAAAACAAGCAAAGGTTGATCTACCTTGTTCTAGCCAATCTGGACACAAGGGAGTCAGACCCGAAGCAGAATATCCATTAACTAGCTGTTTCTAATCAAAGATTCTTGCCAATCACCGTTGATGTTCTTACGATCATTGATCCTCTTTTGCTCTCTTGTCAATCTTTGTCAGAAGTTGTCGACAATTGCCAATGAAAGAGAATTGCTCGCAGAGAAAATTTTTCCAATCGAGAAAGAAATTTTGCCAACCTTTTGATCCTTGTCAACTGGAGTATTTATAAGGTTAGGGTCAAGAGAAAAACACGGTTTAGATGATGCGTGTCCTGAAACCTACAAAATGTCATTGACTTGATGTGTATGTGTTTGAAGCTCACAACGCTACACTGCATTACGCTTTGAAGCGTAATGTGTCGTAATCTACTTTTGCTGGAGCTTTGGCAACAAACTGTTCTACGGTTACGCTATAATACGTTAGAGAGTGTATTGTGACATATGAACCGTTGATGCTTGAATTGTGTTATCTCTGTTGTTGCTTGTATTACGCTGCATCATGATACATTACGCAACATAGTGTAATTTAGCATAAGATAGCGAACCTACAAAACATTGGAGTGTTGTCGCTCGGCTTCCCTTGTTTTTGTTCAGTCTTTCTGGGGTTTACTATGCTAAACTGCGTAATGTAGCGTAATAGGCCCTTAGTCGAAAAAAAGGAAAACTTGCTAAGATGTGCGACATGTTGTAGATCCTTGCCTGAGCTTCGAGCTTTTGCTGGACCATTGAGGTCTCGAATTTTTCTCTCCGTTATTGTGACTAGATGGACTGTCTTCTTGCATTATGCTGCATAAAGATACATTACGTTGCATTGCGTAACATGGCGTAATATGCTAAAAGTTAAGATTTTTGAAACACAGCCAATTCACAAAGTTGAAGGCTTGCCATTGTGCACCACTTGTCTTGTTGTGTTCTCTAGAGTCTATTACGCTGCGTTGCATAGTGCGGCGTAACAGACCTTTAGCCGAAAAGGGAACTTGTTGAGCCGTGACTTGTCGCAAATCCTTGCGTGAGTCGCAAGATTTTGCTGAACTGTTGAGGCCTCAAAATTGTCACAGTGTTTCAAGAGGTATCATAGATAATGGTAAGGATCCCATATTCAAAGTATCATTCAACCTCAAATAGCCTTAAAACCAAGGAATTAAAGAGCTCAAGGACTCAAAGCTTGAACAAGAAAGAAAAACTTTTTTTTATGATGCCAAATATAAAAGTACAAGCATAAAGGAAACACATAATTCCGAGGATAGAAAAGTAATCCAATCAAACCCTCACTCCACACTTAAAGCTAGTAGATCATCCATGATAATCATTCACTAACTTACTCTTTCATGGGGACACACATTCAATCCTATAATGAACAAAAACTCTCTTTCTCACTCTTACAATGGACAAATAACTTAAAAACAAGAGCACTTAGGAAGAGCTTAACTCTCCTCTCTCAAGCCACTATCTACCTCTCTCTATAGAGGCATCTTGGAGGTTTCTCTTCATTTCAGGCATGGGAGAACTTTCCTCTCAATATCCACCTTAAGACTAGCCTTCTCTCTTAGGACTAGCTTGCTTAACTTAAGCCTTTGATGACCCTTTTATAGATTTCTAACTAATATTTCATCTTTCCTCCATATTAAAATTCAATTTGGAGTCTATTGGAATTTGTACAAGATGTCTTTAAAGAGAACAAGACATCTTTCCCAAGTGTAGAGATGTCTAAAGTAGATATCTTTTAGGTGTAGAAGATGTCTTTTCCAAAGCTGGGTTTGACATAGAAGACATGTGAAAGTAAGAGTAGATGTCTACTATCTAGACAAGATGTCTATCTTGTAGAGGAGACATCTATCCTAATAGGGCCAAAAACAAGGATGCTTATTTTGAGTCCTAGGACATTTAAATACCTCCAAATAAGTTCCCATTGATCTTGGAACCCCTTGAACTCATCAAAATAGGCTTAAAACACCTCAAAACAAGTTAAAACTCAAGCCCATAATTAGAGAGATGGCAAATTGGTCTAGTTGATATCCAAAATGGATAACATTTAGTTGTTTTAATAGATGTAAAAATTAGAATGGATTGTGGAAAAGTATTCATTGTAGATCCCAACTTATAGCCTTTCTTGCATGATGATTCAAAGATAAGAAAGGGGATGGATATAATAACTCAATATGGAACAAACATGGCCTCTCTTGTAGTAAAAAAAATAAATGTTGTAATGTATATAATGATGACACTATTAGTGATCAAAGAGAAAAATGAAGAAATGTATTCTTAAATCAAGAAATTGGAGGTGGTGGTGGAGAATTTAGATGTTTATGTTCATGGTAGCACTATGGCATGTCATAATCCTAATTATTCCTCTTACTATTATTTGAGGAATTCTTTGGATGCAATGCTATTCATTCATACTAATTAACAATGTAAACTATTAATGATGAAAACCTTAAATAGTAAGTTGAGAAAAAGTTGCACCACATGGAAGTAGTGAGGAAATTAGCATAAGAGCAATAAATTAATTTATAAGAAGAAGAATTTACTTTTCACTAGACAAATTAGGTAAGAGAAGGTAGAAAGAAAGATGAGAGACATGTTTATTACGAAAATGGGTGTTAGTAATATCTTAGAAGTCTCTGAAGGTTGTGTGAAGATAAAGAGAAAAGAGAGAGAAACAGAGGTCTATTATGCAGGAGAGAATAATAAGATGAAAAGGAAACCTAATGTAGATGACCTTATGTTTCTTGAGATCCAAGATGTTTACATTACGGACTTAGGCTACCCTTTTCTCTCACCTGAGTAGATCATATAATAGTTGGTTGAAGTCTTTGGTTGCAAGGCTTCTAAGATGGAAGTAATTATTGGAGATGATGGATGTGAAGTAGGATCTAGTGGCATGGTCATAGATAAGAAAAAAAATTGAATTAGTTGTCTTGATATGTTTTTATTTTATTTTTTTGATTATTAGTCATAGTATTTTTATAGTTTTAATATATTTGTTTAATTTTTTTGTTTTAGCATCTTTTTTTTGTTTCATTTTTATGTAGGGGTAGATTTTTCCTTCTCATCATGAGATCCTAAGTTGTTAAGATGATGCTAGTTAGATAGTGTAATGATGCATGAGATGAGATCCTATGTTTTTAGATTTTGTATTTTATTTATGGACATTTAACATCATAAGGCATGTGTTGATGGATATTGTATGGAATTTTAAATTATAATATAAGGACTATGATATAAGAACTATTATTTTTATAGTTTTTTCATGTTATCTATTTTTATAGCTTTTATAGTTTTCTATGTTTATAGTTTTTATAAGTTTTCTATATTTATGAGATTTTTAAAATGTTTTGTGTATTAGGTTTCAATTTTTTCTAACATAGAAAAGAAAATGAGTATGAAAAAATAAATATAAATTTTAAAAATTTAATATTGCATAAAAAAATAAGTGCTAGTGATAGATAATAAAGAAAACGAAGTTTGAAAATGACAAATACATAAATTAACATATGGCATAATGATTAAGAAAAGATAGAAAACACATGCAAAATCTAGAAAAAAACTATAATAAAAGACAACAAAAGAGAAATTGGAATGGATTGTTGTAGAGGCTATGCCTAGGCTATAGCTTTTTAAACTTTTTCTCTAGTAGAATCTTTCACACTTTTAATGGACTCCACAATATCCAATTTGCCAAATCCTAAATTTATAAACTCATAAGCATTAGAAGATCAAGGGATGCTAGGTTTGGACTCTTTAGTTTTTGTTTCAATGGAGGTTTGTCCTATGAGTGTAAGTTTAGGATCCTAGGCTAGATTCTCCTACCATATCAAGACATGAGATAGTAGGAACCTTAGGATTTGAGAAAATTACTACTTCTTTATTCTTTTATGGGAAATGGATTTCCTAATATAATGGGGAAGAGAAAACATAATGCTATACTAACCAAGACCTTCTTAAGATAGTGTCTATTACTAATGAGTCTCTAATGACTATGAAAGCTACCTCAGATGTGTTGCCACTTCCTATCAAAAATGGTAACTTAATGACCCTTAAGATCTATAGTATGGGACTAATGAGTGAAGTTGAAGAGAAGTTATAGTTAGAGTATGTAACCTATTTCTTAAGGTTGATATGCTTTATGATGAACAATGAGATGAGATTGGTTCTAGCTCCATCATCCATATGTACCAAAGAAAGGGATACATTGTCTTCCATATGAATCATGATGTAGATTAGAAGTTGACATACAATGCCTATGGTAGGATGAGTTTTGATGTTTTGTCTTTTGAATACCAAACAATCTACCTCATACTTCTTATCATTAAGCATAGATGAGATTACTTAAGCATGAGGCTAAATGTCTACAGGCATAGTGATTGATTTGAAAAGCTTCTCCAAAGCTAAGCAATGATCCTTTAAAGTTGAAATTAGGTTAAAGAGGAAGATATTAATTTCATTTGAATTCATTGCAATTATGATTTGATAAAAAGGCTTGCTCCTAGGTATTTCCTTGTTGCTTAAATCTATAGAGGAAATAGAGTTTGATGTAATAGGAGCTAGTATGATAATGTGAGAGGAAGGGATAGAACTAGGTTTAGTCTTAAAAGAGATCTTTTTTCATTTTTGGGTAGGATTGTTGAAGACTTGCTTCTTCTCTTTTTCTTTATCTTCTTTTATGCATGCATTTGGATTCTAATTAGGGATGCTAGAGTGGGAAGCAAAGGAAATTCTTGGAATTTGGGTGAAGAATATGGGTGTGATGGAGGAGGAATTGCATAGGGAAGAATAGAAGAATAACAAACAAGCCTAGATGATACTGATAAAGGAATATAATTTCTTTGGAGAGATAGATAATAAGTAAAATATTGGTTTGTTTGCATAGAGTCTTCATTATAATGGGGGTTCATGTCAATAAATTGGAGAACTCTAGGCATATTCTAAGAAGAGAAAGAATTAGTACCATTCCAAAGAAGGTTGATAACAAAAGGGTTTTTAGGCCTTGATAAATTTTGATTACTAGGTTTCATAGGTGTGTTGAATAGAATATCTTCTTTCTCCATCAATGCTTTCATATTTTCCTTAAACATGTTGCAATCCTCCATGTCATTACTTATGGCTTCATGATAATAGTAGAAAATATTGGGATTGTAGCACTTAGGAATAGGTGGGTCTCCCTCCACTCATTAGGATGGATTGATTACCAAAGTTTGAAGTCTCTTAAAATGAGCCCTTATTTATTCAAACACTTGCTTTTGAGTGATGTTCCCTCCTTTCAATGGCATGTTATATAATTTAGTATAGGTGATTAAAAACTTATGGTATTTTAACATGTTATTTTTTGGTCTACTTTTCCCATTATTGAACATGTTTTACTCACCACCATTAGGATTTGGATTTGGATTCTAGTTTCTAGCATTATTACAACCATTTTTTTATGATGAACTAGTAGTAGATTACTTTATCAAAGTCATTTTTTTCCTTGTGTTCTAGGAGGATTTATCTTTGTTAGTCATGTTGTTTACTTTATTGTGAAAGTTGACCCACTCAAGCTCATTACATTAAATTACCATCTCCTTGATGTGCTTGGCTAAAGTGATTGTATCATGAAGGCTAATTAGTCTAGGATAGAATAATTTTCCTCTAATATAATCATTAACAACTTCCTCAAAGATATCCAATAACTATTCATTACTGAAAAGATGTGTGAGTTTCATGATAGTAGATGTCCACCTAGATATGGACTCATTATGTGCTTGTTTGATTACAAGGAGCTTTTGTAAAGTATCATTCCAGTAATGTTATACTTAAACCTCTCCACAAAGGTTGTGAAAATTTATTCAAAGGAAGCAATGACCCCATGAAATAGGAATCTGTACCACTCAAGTGTCTTCCAAGTCAAAGAGTTGGAAAAACTTCCAAGTATATTGTGAGGATAATTAGCTAACAATATAAATTCATTTAGAAGATAATTACATGATTGGTGGTATCAAATTTCCTATTATACTTAGTGAAATTTAACAATTAACTTCCTTAGGAACTTGGAAATGTGGGATTAGAGGGCTAATCAGAAAAACAAGAAGATTAGTAATGGATACTATAGAACTTCTCCCATGTAATGTAAAAGATGTTGTAGTTTGATCATCATCTATATGTATTGAGGAAGAAGGGTATTGTAGTAGAAACATTAATTTATGAGAAACTCTAGGATTTTTTTAAATAAGGTTTCTTTGAATGGGATTGTTAATAGATAAAACTGGCTAAATAGATAGTAAGGTATTCATGGGTGTTATCATAATATCATTGAATAATAAAATGTAAGATATAGATGATAGAAAAGATAAGGAAATTTGTGACTGTTATGGTAGAATTGAGTGGAATAATGCTTGACATGGGTTAAGAGGTGGTTTAACACTTTGTATTAGAGAGTTGGGGATCACCTCTACCCCTACTTCGTCATTCACATGAGTTCACTTTTTGAAGGATGGGAGAGCTAGTATAGGGATACCTCTTCTAAGCTTCATTTCTGTTCCTACATGTAATCATTTGTGGTCTTAAGAAGCTAGAGAGACATCTTAAAGTTTAGAAAGACATCTTGGCTGAGAGCTAATGATGTACAAGAGATGTTCCTTTTGCAGAGGAGACATATCTTACTTTAGTAGAGACTTCTCTTCAGAGGCATCTCTTACTATAGTAGAGGTACATCTATAAAAGATGTCTTGATCCTAGATGAGGCATCCCACTTTAATAGAATACATATTGCCTTATATAAAGATATATCATCCAAGAGCTTAAGATGATAGTAAGATGTCTTTTCAAGGTTGTAGATGCTCCAGGTAATCGACAAAGTTTTTGAGTTGGTAGTTCCATATTGGGAAACAATTAGGAAAGATGAGAGCAAGATGGAAATAGTTGAGAATCTCCAAGTTAAGCATGGAAAAAAGGTTTTCTAGGGTTTTTATTTTGGATTTAATAAATAATATTATATTTTTTTAATGTTTGAACATGAGTTGAGCACATGAGAGGTTGTTATGAGAGATTGCATGAGTATGTGCACATATCTATGATCAATTGTATGTTTGGCCATTGAAGCTCTTAATATATGTATGGGTTTGGATCTTAGTCCTACGTTTATGGGAGAGATCTCATTTAGTTGTACCTTATGTTAAGGATAATTATTATGTAGTTGTAAAGCCTCATACTTTACAATGTTATTAAGTGTGTGAGTGTGGTGGAACTACTAATCTGTAATTTTCTTTACATTAATTAAAGATAGCTAGTTTTTCATATTTTCTAGAAAATTAAATTCTCTTCATAATATTTGAATTTGGTGTGTGTTTTAAGTATTAGAGCAAACAAAGTGATCCTACTTTAGGGATTATGTGGCAAATGAAAAGGATCCAAAGAGAGAAGAACATAGGAATGTTCCTCATAATCATCATGGATGTTGGTGTCACCACATTTCTCACTACACTAGTCTTCAAATTAATAGTTTCTACAACTAATATTGATGTTGGGATTTTCAATGAGATGATATCTAATAACACTTTCCATTTCCTAGACTTCATCCTTGTTGAACAAGTATTTTGTTAGTATATCCTATTTGGATGGAGTTAGCTTGATGTGATGGTTTGGACTGGGTAGGAAAGATATCAAACCATTAACTATTTCATAGATAAGCATTTTCCTTAGCTCATTCTCAAGAAGCATAATACTCATCTTGCTTAGCACATGTGACCTTATCATCATGCTATGTCATAGGTACTATAAGTACCTATGCCTTCTGTGCTTTCATCAATTACAAATTTGGGAGTTTTGTGAGGAGTTAGAATCTTGGCCAAACATGGTATCACTAAGTATCTCCTGCATATACATTTATAAAAAATAAGATCAAGTGTAGAGTAGAAAATAAACTAAGTTGGAATGAAAATACCTATAGGCTACTAGGTGAAAGGTTTAAGATACTAGAAACCCTATTAACCATCATTCTTGTACCAAAAATGTTATTGCAAAATTGTTCTTCTTAACTTCTCAAGGATACCTCCATAAATCAAGTGTTAAGAACATAACTTGTAGCTAGCCTTTGTCGGCCTTACTGGCCTTACACAGATTGCATGGTAGAAAATGTTGCACTGCCAAAGAAAATGTTGTATTTTTTCCACCGACACACATCTCTAGGCCTACCACTACCCTTGTTAACGCATCTAACTTGGCCACTGATGTTGCCCAATAGCCACCCAGGTCACTGCCAATGCATCATCATTGCTGTTTGCATGAAATGGTAAATTCTTTGTTATTTGATGAAAAATTTTCAATTGCCTGTCAACTGGCAACTAATGAAATAATTGAAATTTTCATCAATTGATGGAAAATTCAAATTTTCATCGTTGAACTATTAGTTTAAATTAAAAATGTGTAAAATAAATTTCAAAAATAGAATTTGACACATTGGCACCATGTCAGATAAAAATTCCATAATTAAGCATGCTCGCTTTGGAGTAGAATTGGGATGGATGACTTCTCGAGAAGTCTCATTTTTCACATCAAAAGGTTTTAGACTCCAAAAGCCATAACTTTTGATTCTAGAAGCCTTTTGTAACATATAAAGAGTTGTTTCCTATTCTGGACACAATGATGAAGTCAGATTGCCCCTTGGAATCCCAAAAATTATTTTTCATCCCTTGCCTGAGATAGTCCCTCAAACCCTCAAAAATTTTAATTTTAACACAACTCGAGCATACGATATCCATTTTTAACATATGAATAGTCATTTCTTACATTTTTCATTCTTCTAAACTCAATGGTGAGGTTAGATTTATCATTCAGTTACCTAATAACTTAATGATATCATGAAACTGTACCTTAAAGTTGATAACATAGGGATAACTAATTATGCCCTATTAAGGCTAATGAATTTAACCTTTTTGTAACCTTAAGATCTAGAATTTAACCCTTGTAGATAATCTTTAAAGGGAGTAGAAAGGCTATTACGAATTAGATGATATAATTATATATTACTAAAATGAGATAATGTAGTTAAATATTACTAAAATTAGTTGAAAATGTATCAGTATCAGTTGGTTATCAATTGATAAACAAAAATAATCTTAAACAGTCAAGAAGATGTATAACAATCCATCCTACAATCAACATACATGACAGAACAACATGGAGAGTCATAATATTATTTCCATAAGGTGTATGATACCCATAAAGAGGGATAATGTAGTAGAGAATCCAAGAATGGGAATGAATGTTGCAACATACAATGTGCTTGCAAGATCCCTAGTGAGTGAGAAACAACATCTGCTATGTCTAGCATGGGCCTTAGATTCGCACGAATATCGATATCCACACATTTTAGAAGAGTTAGAAGACTTGGATGCTGATGTCTTATGCTTACAATAAGTCTTTCCATGGGAATTTCTATATCAATTTCAACCAGACATGGGAAAGATGAGATACAAATGTATTTATAAGCAAAAAGTTTCTTGTAGAAGTTCTTGTTTTGAGCCATATAGATTATCCTATTGCAAAAATCACAACATGGATGGTTATGCAATCTTTTATAAAGAATCCAACTTTGAATTGGTACAAATATTTGAATGGATTTTAGAAAATATGATTTTTAAAATTCCAGAACTTTAAGCAATGGACAAGAAAGAACAGTTAAGATTTTAGAAAAATCACATACCCTTGGCAGTTATTCTAAAAGTTCATCTATTAGGAAGATGTGTATCTGTGATTAACACACATTTAATGGTCAAACCAACATGTTCTGATGTTAGATTTTGTCAAGGAGCATACTTCATTAAGTAAATAGAAAGTTTAAAGAATAAGTTGTTCCTAAGTTATACTGATCTAGTGCCATTTATTCCTTATGGAGACTTCAATGCAAAAGTTGGAAGTAGTGTCTATCAATTCTTAAAATATGGATATGTAAAAGGGGAAGATGAACATGATTTGAAGAAGATGTTTCCATCAATTAAACATGCAATTCCATTGGCCAATGCATATTTTTCTTATTTTGAATCTTCAATAGATAAACCAAATCTCAAAATTCATGGACAGTTGATGTTTATGGATAGTGCTCATTAATAACCATAGTTTATCAATTATTCTACTATGATTAATGAGGGTGGATTAACAACATTCTTCATTTAGACCCTATATTATATTTGGTACGATGTTCGATTCTTCCAAGTTATTAAGTTACTAGAGTTAATTTCTAAAGAAGAAGTTGAGAAGAATCAAGATCAAGCCTTGCCATCTAGAATAAGGCCTTTTTATCATATACCACTTATGGTAGAATTACAGTTATTTCCATCAATTTACAAGGTTGATCAAGGTTAGGAAGTATCTTACTTTTACTTTTATTTATAATCATATTATTTTATTCATTATTTAATTTATATTTTAATTATTAAATTAAAATATATAAGGTGATTAATGTTGGGAATGAAGGATTTGCTCTACGTTCACTTGGGTAACTAGATATGAGTTGCACTTTGTATGACCCTAGTTAGGACTAGTGATTAGTGGTTGGTAGATATTTAATTCACCTCTTGTCAAAATTTTAGAAAATGAAGTATTAAGAAAGTAATATTTATTTTTTCATATAATTCTTTTCACATATATTTTTTTTGCATAATAAGCAAGAAACAACTTCAAGTTCAAAGGAGAAATCAAATTATTGAAGCATGGAAGCATAACAGAAGTATTGGAGCTAGAAGCAAATAGTGAATGTGGACTTGTTCAAGGATGAACGAAACCTAAGGGCGGTAGATTGTCATGTTTCCATTTCCAAATGATGCTACTACATAACAAATATGGTGTATTTTCATAACAAGTGTTATTGTTATTATAACAAGACTTGAAAGGGTAGTTGTAATTGAGACCCAAAAGGGCATGTTGTAATAACATATGTGTCTCTTGAGGTAACCTTTGGGGATTTTACCTAAGGCATTTATACCTAGGGTTAGAGGTTATGTTGGCATGAAGTGGCAAAGCTAATATAGGCAAGTCACAAGAGTTGGGTGAAGTAGGACAAGAAGTGGACTGGCCATCGCTTCTAGTTGGGTTATAAGCCTAATCCTGGTGGTAGTGTTGGATTGTTTCAAAGGGATAGATGCTAAAGGAAGAAAATCATAAGGAACACTCTTAGAGCATGATACGAATACACTATTCCATATCAATAAAGCCCTCTATTTTTACTCTTTCTACATTTTTCCTATTATTTCTTTTATACATAATGTCAAATATCACATATATTTCGCATTTGGTATATTTTCTTTGTATGCATAATGTATAATATATCGTATATTCGATGTTTGCCATGACATTCAAGGATGAGATGTCACATAACTAATGAGTGGTGAAGCACTCAACACTCAACCATACAAGTCACAAGTGTTCACATGTTACTTGATCATGATCTGTAGATTCTCAATGTAGTTATGCTAGTAATTGAGTTGAAGTTCATGATTACTATCTTCTCACTTTGAGTTAGTGAAAATTAAATGTATGGTTTAGCTCACAATGAGGCATATGATAACTAATGTTGTTTGGCCTTTAATACCCCTAGTTGTGAACATGATGAAAGTTGAGAATAAAAATCTAAATCTAAGTAATTATGGTAATGTAAATCTACTCTAGCATATAGTGATGAGCATCTAGCCCTAGCTTACTATACATCTTGGGCTCATGTTATCATTACTAAGTTACCAAGTGTTATGCTACTAGGTGAACCAAACAATAACGCTACTAGGAGTACCAAATTATTACACTTAAGTGCTCAAAACCAATCATACTCATTCTACCTTACTAATGAACAAGTAAAGGAAAGTACTTGGAAACATAAATGATTAAACTAAGAAATTAGAAAAAACTATGATAAGTGGATGCTGTAATGATGAAAAGAAATCTTGATCTTTATTTTTGAACATGAACTATGCCCAAATACACTTCACTTAAATAAAGATTCTATACAACTACTCAACACCACATTGTGAGAATTCACTCTATTGCTAAAACTATGGAAAAAAAATTGCAAGAGTCTACCTAAGGATGGAATGGAAAAGTTATTGGATTGTGCACCCAAGTGTCATATTTATAAGGCTATATACATCTTGAGACATTGTATCAATGATGACGTATCATATTTCATGACATCATATCAACAACATTGTTGATTCGACATCATTGCTATGATGTCATATTATGACTAAACTTGACTTTATCATACCTCCGCAACTGACTGGAAACTTACCCTTGAGTTAAAATCAAATGAGGATAGAGTTCCTTACAAAATTAGGAGGTAGATTCAACTAAACATGACTAAATAACTATTTACATGACTTATAATGCTATAGTGATGTTTTTACAAACTTTTTGACATAATTGTATTACAAAATAAAAATAAAAACTAAAGTAGCTCAATGTTGTTTATGTGCTCGGTAGTTGTGGCTCTTCCATTAGGTGCTTCCATTTATCATTAGCATTTTTGAATTGATATTTGTTGAGTAATTTCTAAATCTTATCCTCTTCTATCTTGGGATTTTGTACCATCCATACTTGTTGAGAAATATGTGATAGAGTTGGTACATCCCATGAGCATGGTAGTTACAGGAACATTTGATTAGCTTTTACATACCACGTTGCAAACTACCACCATTCTTCCTTAAAAGCTCTTGCGATTTTTCTTAGTTCTTGATAATTAGACATTTTATGAGCCACATTAGCTACCACATATTTCTAGCCCTAGTAGCTAGCTTTTAGGATTTCAAGTTCAAAATTTACCACATGTAGTTTCTATGAAGCATATTTTCTATTCAAAAATTATTTCTCATACAAGACATACATTGCTACTACCTATTGCTCCAATTCATTCCTAGGCATGGTTACTATTAACATGGCTAAGTTAGCATAGCAGAGATTCACTAATCCCATGTACTCTATAAGATCTTCAATCTGTATGTCTTTATTTTTTATTTCTGCTTGGTGGACATGGGCTAAACTATCCAAGTTTGGCTACTAGTCTAGATTCTATGTAGAAATGGAACTAATCTTGGCTTTGGCCATCTGGGTTTCTTTCTTGTTGATTTGCTTGCACATGCCCACTTGATCTTAGAAATGCTCTTTGAAATGTTCGTGCTTCTTGGCCTTGTTTTACCATGCACTGGTCTCAATTGCAAATTTTTGTTTCATTGTGTGGAATTCTTCCATTGATAAGGTTTAGTTCTCCTGGGCCAAGTAACGCATGTTTTGGTTAAAATGAATTGACTATTTTTAGAGTTTCTAAATGCTTTCCTTGAGAATGTTCTTTTGATGCTCAATGTTGGTCAATTAAGTATTATCTATAGCTAACGTTCTTCTCTTGCAAAGTGATGAGTGCCTTGGCATATGCATACATTTGTGCTTTTGCCACTGATGCATCCCATACTTCCTTCTTCTTCTCTTGCTCCATCTTCATATTATGGTCGATGAGATTCCTCATATGATCTATTTAGAACTAGTTAAGTTGGTCAGGCATAATGAACTGCATCGAATCTCTTATTTCTACTCTCAGGGTCATGAGCTCTTCTTGTACTTTTTGGACTTCATTTTCAGCATGGTCTACCATGGTCTTAGCCATAACCAAATTTCCCTTGGTGGTGATTAATTTAGACTGGATTGCAATGATATCACTAGGAATATCAAAGAGATTTTGCATGATTTGTCCTACTTGCAATAGTTTGTCTAATATATCCTCATGATTTGTAGGAATCATCGAGGTACTAACAAGCATTTGAGGGTCTCATGCTCTAGAAATATTAGTTGGTGGCACTAAGTTGAGCCATACATATCCATGCTTAGAAAAAAATTAAAAACCTTTGTCATTTATATAGGAAAAATTTGTCAATTTTAATAATAATCTAGAAATGGCACAAACATCCTTATTGCACATGCTTAGTAAAAACTTCATAGAAAATTTTTTTTAAGTCCAATTAGAGTGATTCCACCTCCATTGGAAATATGAAGCCAAAGCCTACTTAGAAATAACCAAAAAATAGCCAAAACATTTTTCTTTTCCTTACAAAAAATCTGCAAAATTACATGCAATTACAAAAGTGACACAAATAACCTAACTGCACAATGTTAGGAAAACAATCATAACTTCATCATTACAAATCCAAATTAAATGAGACAACATCCATTAAAAATCCTAAAATAAGGGCTACAAATTCATAACCTTAAATTTTATAAATTTGTAGCTATTTTTCCAAGGAAAATACACAACATGGATTTTTTTTCATGCCAAAACTTTAAAAACCTCAAAATCTAGATTTCATATAGCCATGGAAATAGTCGAAATAGCCAAAACCATTGAAACCAATTAATATTTACACCAAAATAATGGGGTAGGATTTCATTCAAATTTAATTTTAAGAAATCCTAAGGCCTATATCTAAAAAAATGGCCAACCCCCAAAATTTTGAGAAAAAAGCATGAAAATAGCTAACACAATTTTAACATTCAAATCTAAAGAAAAAAACAACAAAATGACCATGGATCTATGTGGAAACATCCAACATAAGAGGTGGGATTTCAATAGAATTTTAATTTACCCCCATTTGTTAGAGTAGGTCTAAGGAAAACTATCCTACAAGTGGCAAGAAAATGCTAGAAAACCATAGAAGACAACTAGAAAACAAAGGCGAAAAATAGATGGAACTGCCTACCTTGGAGCATCAATAGAAGAAGCCAAAATGGAGATGGGATTAGGTACTTCTTCTAGCTCTTGGGAACAGTCATCCACCTTCTACATCATAGGGTTTTAGCTCTTTTCCCCTAGTTTCTTTGGCACCATGGCAAGGTCAATGCTAGGAATGATTGAAAATTAAGAAGGATGGGAGATCAATGATGGCTATGAAAAATATGGAAGGCTTCCACACTCAAAATTGGTTACTTCTACTACAATAACCTCTACTAGAACTCTCCTCCAATGTGATATTGATGTAGAATGATAATCGTGATGAAAACTTATGAGATTTCATAATAAAATCACATCTAAAACCTAAACACACAACTTAAAATCCCAACTGCTAATTTAATGCACCATAACTTTAAGTGCATTGAAGTGAAAAGGGAAGAAAGTTTAGTTCACATTTTTTTTCGATGGAAAGCAACTTAAGTTTTTAAATTTTTAAATTTTTGGATTATGGGCCCCACCCTACACCTTCACTTTTGACCAAAAATTGCATCAACGCTGAGCTTTTTCTAATTTTAATACTTAGAACCATGTTGCAACCTTAACTCCCATGCATCCACGTTGAGGATACCACACCTAGCATGGAAACATGACTCTTACTTCACAAAGCCATTAAAATATGAATAATTTGCTATTTTGGGTAACCCAAACCTGCCTTTTTCAACCCCCAGTTCCGAAAAGTGGATGAGACATGAACAAAGCTAGATACCATGGGTTTTCATGTTGAGGCAGTAATGCTGAGTGTGGAAGAAGGGGAGTAACACCCATTATTACCCCCAACATCCATTTAGCCCAAATTTAACCCCTAAGATGGTCCCATGTGACCGAGAACCCCTCCAAGCATCTCCAATTGCCTCAGAACCCTACCAAACCTACTCAAAATTGGTCAAAATCTAGGATTTGATGTTTTCCATGCTGAGGGAGGCTTCTTCCACATTGAGCCTCTTACCCTTTGTGTGGATAGATGGGGAGAAGCCAAAAATGACCTAAATCAATTTCCTAATGATTGTTTCTTGATACTAGGTGATCCCTCTAAAGCTTCCAAAAGCTTTAAAAGTGGTCAAATATGGTACAAAACTATCATCCCCCTCTCATCCATGTTGGGGCCATCATGCCCAACATGGAAGAAAGGGGGAAGATTCCATGAGGTACTTAGAAGCCTTCAAACTATCAAATCTTAACACCCAACATTGACCATCAACACTAGCAGCCCTAGGGGTTGACATGCATGGTCGATCAGTTGTTGATTTGACCTAGATTTAACATTATTCACTAAAGGAGACCTCTTCCACATTGAGCCTCCTATTTTTAGCATGGATAGAAGGGGAAAAGTCTAAAAACCCCCTCATAGCCTTTAGAAAGACTAGATTTTAATCTTAGACACTGATGGCAAGTACTAGTAACCTTGTGGACACTCATGCATAACTAGATTAAACATAAAAAGATAAAAAATCATTCCCCCAAAGTTTCCATGCTAAGCATGAAAGCCCCAACATAAAAAATGGAGGGAAGCCTAATAGTTTCCCAATAACCCTTGAAATAACCAAATTTTGACATTGGATGTCACCAATCAACACTAGCAATCCTAAAAGCCTACATGCATGACCGAAAGTGATCACAAATCGCCAAAAGGCTTTCCCCTCAAATCTTCACACTAAGCATGAAATCCAAAACATGGAAAAGGGGGGGAAACATCAAAAACCACTCATCAACCTTCAAAATAGTAAAATTTTAACACCAAACATTGGTAATCATCACTAGCAACCTCAAGGACTTACATGCATGGTCAAAAATAATGCAAAAAGGAAAAAATCTATTTCCCCCTAGTTTTCCATGCTGGACATACTATCCCTAGTGTGGAAAAAGAGGATAAAGCTTAAAAACCACTTATAAAACCTACAAACTAATCATTTTTAACTTCAAACCCTAGTCTTCAATCCTCGCAGCCCCAGAAGCACACATGCATGTTCGATTGAAATCAAAATTGGACTAGATATGCATTTTATGGTGTTTCCATGTTGGGGATTTTCCCATCCATGATGTATAATGTGAAAATTAATTGGGAGACTCATTTTGGATCCATTAATACCTTATAATAGCATTAACTGAACTTGCATGCACTCTAGGACCCTACTGACATCTTCTAGAGCCTTCAAACTTTAAGAAATTGATGTCAAAAGGTCAAAAAAATGATTTCCCCTATTTTTCCATGTTAGGAATCCTAGTCCTAGTGTGCAAAAATTAGGGAAGCCAAAAAAATGCTAAGAAATATAAAAAATTATCAAAACTTGGCATGAAACCCTAGTCCTCAACCTTAGTAGCCCTGGAGGCTAACATGCATAGTTAATTGAGGTTAAAATTGGCTTAGATTTGAGATTTATGGTTCTTCCACACTAGGGAACCCTTTTTCCGTGGTGATGATGGTATCCTAAGCGTGGAAACTCATGGGGGAACTTATTTAGGGCTCCTAAATGCCTTAGAATAATATTAAATGACCTTTCATGCACTTTGGAACATTTGTAGTAGCCATTAGAGCCCTTAAACTTGATAAGACTAATCTTAGGTGGCTAAAAAGTGGTTCCCCCTAGTTTTCCATGTTGAGCTCTCCATTCCTAATGTGAAAAATGTAGGGGAACCTAAAAAACCACTTAGGGATGCTCATGACTGCTAAATTTTAACATGGATCCATATCCCTTGGCCCTAGCAACTCCAAAAGGTAGCATGCATAGTCAATTGTGACTAAAATTATCCTAGATCTAGTAATCTTTCTTCTTCCACACTATAGCAACTTTACCAATGTAGGAAAAAAGGGGAAAAGCTACTTTTCCACTTTTGGTGACAAGATGACACTCCCAGAAGCCAAAGATCTACATCAAAGAAGCCCAGGACCTCATAGCTTCAAGATTTTGCTTGTCTAACCTCATTTTAACCTTCAAAATTCATTTCCCCCATTCTTCGACACTGGAGTAATTACCCTAGCATGGAAAAAATGGGAAATACATTAAGTACCCTTAAACAACCTACAAACATCCTCAAAATCAGCTAAAAACTTGCAACATTGAAGTCAACAACCCTAGGGGCCTAGAAACCTAGTCAAAGTGTTCCTAAATCATTCTAAATTCACAAAACAAGTGTCCCCATACTTTTTCATGTTGAGGAAACTATGATCAGCATGGGAAAATGGGGGAATCCATTTTCACATGTTTTGACACTCAAAATCAACTCAAACTGCCTCAAAATGAAGCTAGAGGATGCACAACCTCTAGATCTGGGTCCTGGCTACTTGCTCAACCATGTTTGACCTCATTTTGGCTTTAATTTTGGTTTCTCCATGCTGAGCCACCTTTCTTCAATGCTATCCAATGTGTAAATAGGGGGGAAGGCTTTGAAACCTTCTTTTTGGCCTTTATAGACCTCTAGAGTGCCCAATTTTGATGGATATGATCCTATGTTGCCTTGGGAAGGTTCCAAAACCTCAATTTTGGACTTATGAGCATTCCAAAACCTATTTTCATTAGTTTTCATGCTAAGGGTCTTTGTTTCCATGCTGAGCCTAGTGTGAAAGCCTCAAAACACTTGATGTTTTACAATAAACAACCCTAATTGATGCTTGAACTCATCTAATAGCCTCGTATCCTTAAAACATGGCCTGATAATGTTTAAAACTAGAAAAACCTAACCATTTTTATTCATATTAGCTAAATTTTACCATATATGGCTTGTTTTGCTTAATTTTTGCCTTATCACATAGTATTTTGGTTTATTTTTGGACTTGTGTTGCATTATTCATCTTATTGACCTTCTATGGCCTTTATGTAGCCTTATGTGTTCTTTATTTGGCTTGTTATAGTTTTATTTGCATTTTTTTGCCTTTAAATGGCATCAAATAGTGGGATTTGACCTTCCTTGACCATTGTTTGACACCATATGACCATGGCCCACTAAGGCCTTAAATTGGCATCGTACTCCACTAAGAGTCTAAACTGGCATCATGGCCCACTAAGGCCTAAAACTAGAAAATTCATGATCTTTGTTAACCATTTGTAGCCTTGATCCTTATACTTTACTTTGGTTTGACCTTTATTTGGCCCTTATTACACTTTGTTTGCTTGTTGTCATCCTATTGATGACCTTGGATGAGCTTCTCTACCCTAGATTTGCATGTACTTGATAGTTTTATAGCATTTTAGCATTATTTACTTACTTTTACCTAGGTGCCACTTAAAATGCTTTTGGTTAACATGCAGGATCAAATTATGAGTACCTGGGAGAAAATTAGTTTACCTTTGTGTCTACATGGATCTCATGATGATGTTGAGCAGTGTATCAACCTTGATTACCTAGATCTCAAGCCTAAAAGTCTTGTAGAACACATAGTCTCAATAGAGAAATCTCTATAATGGCTTGAAAACCTAATTAGAACCCTTAACTTACAAGTAGGAGACATAATCAAAGACTCTCTAGTTGAGATTTTTGTCACAACACACAATGGTGAGGAGAAAACCCTTAAACTAAGTTCCTCATTGGAGCCTCAATATGCTTAAGACATCATTGAGGTTCTACAAAGCAACATTAAAGCATTTTCTTGGTCATATGAAGACATGCTAGGCCTAGACCCATGTCTAGTCCAACACAACATCATACTAGACCCTAGCATTAGACCAGTTAAGCAAAAAGTGCACAAGATTAGACCAGATTTGGCCTTGACAATTCAGGATGAGATCTTAAAGCTCTACCAAGTATGTTTATTAGGGTTGTTGATTATGGAGAATGGGTATCTAGGATAGTGGTAGTACCTAAGAAAAAAGGAAGCATCCATATTTACATCAATTTTTGAGACCTAAATAAAGCAACTATCAAGGATAAGTTTCCTTTGCCTAGTATTAATCAACTTATCGATACTACAACTAGACATGCCTTGTTGTCCTTTATGGATGGATTATCAAGATATAACAAAATTAGGATCAACCCAAAGCACCAACTTAGCACAATTGTTATGACCCCATGGAGTACATTTTATTATACCAAAATGTTCTTTGGTCTTAAGAATGTTGGAGTGACATAATAGAGAGCTATAACCTATATATTTAGTGCTTGCATGCTAGGTTTGCTTAATGATTACATAGATGACATAGCTGTTAAGTCCAAGATGGCCGATGACCATGATAATGACCTAGATCTTGTGCTTAAATGATGCCTCAAATACGAGCTTAGGCTTAATCCTAAGAAGTGTGTCTTTGGTGTCCAGATCAGTAAAGTGCTTGGCTTTGTACTCTTCGAAGTAGGGATATGCATTGATCTTGATAAGGTTAAAGCCATATCCAAATTAGTAGCACCTACCAAACTTAAAGATCTTTAAAGATTATAGGTTAGATTACAATTTATTCATAAGTTTATCACTAGGCTTAAGGATAAGTTATAGCCCATGCAACACTTGCTTAAGAAAGGAGTTCACTATGAGTGAATGGCTCACTACTAAAAGGCCTTTGAAAACCTTAAGTGAGAATTAACAAAATTGCCAACAGTATATCCTCCACAAGAGGGTAAACCATTTTACATTTATCTTGCCATCTTTAATACATACAATGCCTTTCTACTCTATTAAAAACATGATGATGGAGTAAAAATGCCCGTATACTACCTTAGCCATGCATTAGTTTCCCATGAGACCTGATACACTAAAGTGGACAAGTATTGTCTAGCACTAGTATTCTCATTGAAGAAGTGGAGACACTACCTCTTCAGAAGCCAAGTCAACATGATTTACAAGGACAACATACTCAAAGCCATAACAACCAACATCTATGAAAGTGGAGTTCGACCTTCATTATGTCTCTCAATCCTCAAAGAAAGGTCAAGCTATAGTCATACAACTCATAGTTTTACTTGTTGATGACCAAGTAGCCATAGATCCTAAATTCCCTTATGAAAAAATTAACACGGTTAGCTAAGTGCCCAAGGGTTATGAGATAGTCATGAACTTTGATGGAGCTTCAACTTCCCATGGGACCAATGCCACTGTCATCGTATCATTCCCATCTAGTAAGATTCGATCCTTTGCCTATCGTTTTGGGTTCCAATGTACTAATAACTAGCGGAGTATGAGGGTTTGATCAGAGGGATAATGGTAGCTCATGACATAGGAATTAGATGCTTATCCATCAATGGAAATTCCAAACTTGTGGTTAACTAAGTAATCAAAGTCTATGCATGCAAAGCTAAGCACTTACAACCTTAATGTGGCCTAGGAAAGTAATGGTTACAAAAATTCATAGACATTGATATCCAAAACATACCTTGAAATGAAAACACCATAGTTGATGCAACTGCAACATTAGCCCTTTCTGTGATGTTAGATGTATTTAGCAAGTTGCCCACCTTAACCATGGACTGTGCTACTTCCATCACACAAAACACTAAGGATACATTTGTAGCTATCATTCATATTGCTCCTCCCAAGGAATGGTACGATGATACCAAATTTTACCTTATGCATGATGAATCCCCACAATGCTTGACCACTACTCAAAAGGATGATGTACATAAGCGATTGAAGTAATATGTCATCATAGTTATAACACATTATGTCGACCATCCTTTGATGGCATGCTCCTAAAGTGCTTAGGTAAAATTGAAGACAAAATAGTCCTAGAGGAGGTTCACAAGGGTATCTGTGGAGGACATATAGGACTGAGACATATGGAGGCTAAGATTAGATGGTTAGGCCATTATTGGCCTTATATAGAAAATGACTAGCTGCAAAACATTAAGTAGTGTGACACATGCCAATGACATAGCAACTTGATACATGTATCACCAACTAAGTTGCATACAACCTAGATAACATGGCATTTTCAATGATGGGGTTTGGCTATCATTGGACCTATAACACCTAAGTCTTCTGTAGAACATAGCTTCATCATCACTGTAACCAAATATTTTACCAAGTGGTTTGAGGCTATTCCCCTAAGGAAGATCACATTTTAACAAGTTTTCAAATTTATCCTAGACAACATTATATCTCATTTTGACATACCCATGACCATGGTCATAGAGAATAAAAACAAATTTAGTAGTCAAGAAACCAAGGATTTTTGTCACAACTTAGGTATTAAGCATTCTTGCTCATTGCCTTACTACCGTCAAGCCAATGGCCAAGCAGAAGCAAGCACCAAGGCCATCATTAAGTTACTAAAAAAAGATGTTCAATAATAGTAAACACAAGTGGCATGAGTGGCTTGTCCATGTGCTATGGACATATAGAAAAACCTATCACATGATAATTGGTATGATCCTTTATAGCCTAGTTTGTGGTTCTAAAGCTATTTTACCTCTTGAATTGCAAGCGTCATCACTTTTAGTAGCCTTGACCAACTTCATCAACAGTGAACAAAATAAGGAGTTGCAGATGATAATCCTGGATTTAGTGGAGAAGTAACATATGTAAACACTTGATCACATCAAGAAATATCAAGAGAAGTAGAGGAAGTAACATCGCCATGACTTGACCATGCACAAAATCAAGGAGGAGGACCTAGTTCTCAAGGCCATCTGTGAGCATGCAGATAAATTCTCAATCAACTAGGAAGGGTCCTTCCTTGTTACTAGAGCTTACAGTAATGGAGCATTTAAAATAGCTAACATGGATGGAAATGAGTTGGCCAATCTGATCAATCATTCCCATCTAAAGCCATACTACATGTAGCGGACGATCATTGACAAGTGAGCTTTCTTTCAATGGTCCACTATGACCTTAAACTAGCAACATAGCCTTCCAAGGCCTTAAACTGGTACCATGGCTTACCATGGCCTTAAAATAGTAACTTTGATGACCTAGATAGCCTAATTCTCATGTGGCTTATATGCATTATAGCATTATAATATGTAGTGATGTTTTGTATTCTTTGTTGGTGCCTCTTAGATCAATCCTTCAGGCACCAACAAAGAGGGGCCATTGAAACACCACAAAAATTTGGATGTTATAGCTAATATTTATCATATATCTTTCACCCCAAGAAACCTAAGGCAAAGTGTCATTGTAAATGTGAAGATTATAACTCACAATGGGCAATTTCACATACTTAATACTTTTGGGGCTGAAAAATGTTTCATAAGTAGTCAAAGCCTCATTTCCCAAGTGAAAAACATCACCTAGTGTCTATGTTTGGGCTTTGGGGGGTGTCAAAAATGCCTTTTAGAATGTCAAAAAAGGCACCTTGATGGGTTTTATAGGGGGTATACACTTTTCTATGCTAAAAACACATGCAAGAAGGTAAATCTCACCTACCCCCATTGTGGAAGGATGAGAATTTTAAAAAATTTCCCCCTTTAGCCTGGAGACCACATCCATAGCTTAGAAACCTTTCCCCCTCAGTGTGGAACTTTCCCTCATATGTGGATTCTTCATCTCTAGCATTGAAAATTTCATCCCCTAGCATGGAAGCCACAAATAGCTAGATTTCAACACTTTGTGCACTTCAAAGTTGACCAGCCACTTTAGCAAGAATGGTGAAGAGCTTAGTGTAAAAGATTCATCTCCAACGTGGAAGGTGTGCCTTGATTACTATTTATAGTAAACAAAATGGCCATGGGAGGAAGCACTATGTATAATAGCCTCCTAGATTTGGGCACCCATCTCACTTAAATTTGGCAACCAATTTGTAGCCAAATCATAGCCATTTTGCAATCCTATTCATGGCCCAAGGAACTTATAAAAGATAACCTCAAACACCATTTACAAGTTTAGCAATGTTCAACAACTTTTGGCATACAAACACTTTGGCAGTTTCACAATTTTTATATGGTTAAGAAATTTTCCTAGCACTAATTCCATACTTGGGGCATTCTTAGGCACTCAAGAGCTCTTGAAAGTTCCTATACTTGCATTATCTTGATTCCCAGCATGGAAGAATTATAGCCTTGAGACCTGTGAACTTTTGGTGTCAAAACTGCATTTGTAAGGCTCTCAATGCCTAGCATGAAGAAATCTAGTAGCCAAATTTCTCACTTTTCTTACCCCCAAGCAATGACCCAACTTGCAAATCTGAGGTTTTAGTGGAGGAGGTTCAATAGCATCAAGGGTGGCTTAGCATCTAAAGCTTCAAGCAGATCACATTAGCTTCAATGGGTTTTGAATTCCTACATAAGTGAACCCTCTTTCTGCTCATCCAGGCATCATTTGTACACATTTCTCAAACTTACACTTTATTCTTTCTCAATAGATTTTTAAGTTTTGGGTTTTGTGTATGAAATATATTTGTTTATTATCTGTGCATTATTTTAGATCTACTATTATTTTTACATTTCACTTCATTTTATTACCACACTTTGCATTCTGTAAGTCCTTGGTTGATTTGCCAAACTAGCCAGTGCACCTCGAACTTCATTTTTTCTAGCAGAGGCCCTAGGAATTCATGGGTTGAGGAACTACTACACTAAGAATTCTTAATGACTTTCCAATGATTGATATTTTCAATCGCAACATTAACAACCACAAGGATTTGTGAAGGCTTCATGGAGTTATTGGTTTTGAAAAATGGCCTCTTGCAAGGCTTAGATTCAAAAGCACTTGTCTAAGGATCCAGTTGTAAATTTACTACTCTCGTAGCATTCATTTGTTGTGTCTAGATAGATATTTCACCTTACATGGATGGAGTAGGTGGTAGATGAGTTGATGATGGTGGTGTAGAAGTGGATGGGTGTTGAGAATTATAGTAAGTAAATGGGGACTCCCTCCTTGGAGAAGACAATCTGTAGTATTCAGGAGGATAGTAGTGGTATGGGAAGGAAGCATGGTTGGAAGAGTCACATGGAGAGATTGGTTGTTGAAAATAGTACCCATAAGGATCAAGTTGGTGATAAGGGTATTGCTACTTGGAAGGTGGCATCCCCCACAATTGTGGGTGTTTCCACTATTGATCCTGTTCCTGAAATTGAGGCAATGCTCCACTCAGATAGTAAGATTTTTGGTGAAACTATTGCTAACAGTTGCCTTATGGATAAGGCAATCACTTGGGTGCTTATCGTTTTGCCAATATAGGATTTAGAGCATACATCCCAGATTCTTGTAGGTGTCACAAGATAGGACAACATCCCTTGGGATGTTCATATTGGTAGATGGTATAACCATCGTCATCAATTTTTGAATTTGAAACCTCCTCTACTAATACAACTTTATCCTTATCTCTACGATATTCTTGTTCAACATCCTTTTTCTTCCTTTGATCATGACCACTTTCTCCATGATCCTTATGTTGTTCTATAATTTTTAGAGTAGGCTAGAACTTTTCATCCAAGGGGTCCTACATTTTGTCAATCTTAATCGAGATTTTAGTAATACATGTTTAAATTGAAAAAGTTTTCCTTTGCATCACTTCATCAAGTGGTGCATCCTCCTCATTCTCATAGAAATGAACCTCCCTCTTGTAGATAGAGGGCTCTTTATTATATTCTTCTACACTCTCTTGCTTTTTTAGCTCTCCTTCCTCTTTGGCCACTTGCTTAATGAGCCTTTGAATTTGATGGACCCTTATCTCAAAAATTCTCCCCTGGGCATAGACCTTAAGGATTATCCTTACTTTAGTTCTAAGCCTATCTATGACATGGTGTAGCTAATCCCTTTGAAAGTATCCATGGTTTGGGCATCAATACAACAAAGAGTAGTACCTACCCATGGTCACATCCAAGGACTCATGAGTATCTTATTTCCACCCTTGGATTTGCCTCCTCAAATTGGATACTTTGGATACGTTTGGTATTTGTTGTTAAACATCTCTAACATCATACTCCATTGTTGAATGGATTCCAATTCCAAGGATCATTACCAACTTTCGGCCTTCTTTATGAGTATCCTTGGGAACAATTTCAGCTTATTCCATTCATTTTCTACATTCTTCAAGGTACAAGCATCATGGAAGGCTTGTAAATGATTTTGTAGATCTAAATTATATCCCTCCTTAAACTTGGAAATATTGTTCATATCTGGCCATTTAATGTAACTATCCTTCAAGTGCTTGTTAGGAATTCTGACAACCTCTAAAATATTCAACATGTTTTTAGTTACTAGCAAGGGCTCATCATGGTCATGACAATTCTAATGATCCCTATCATGGCTATGATGTCTATGATAAATCCTAATGTGCCTTTGTTCTTGGTGATGCTCATCCCCATGTTGCTACTCATGTCCTTGATTCCTATTGTCTTGATGAGATCTATGATCATCCCTATCTCATCATTGATCTCCATCATAGTCTCTGCTACTTCTTCCATGGTCTCAGCCTTTGCTTCTCCTATTGATCTTGGAGGAGTAAGACAATGAGGATGATGATAAAGATGAAGAGGAAGAAGAATCAACACCTAAACGATGCCTACCACCTTCTCTTCTTTGGTCTCTATCATGATTACCATGTTTATCTTTCTCCTAGTGCCTATCATTATTCCTACCTTTAGATGAATGGCTATGAATACGATCTTTTGCCTAATCTTGAGACCCATTCTTCCCATCACCAAGGTTATTCACAATTGACTACAATCATTGGTTAAGGATTTTTCCATCAAAGAGAGGGGAGAATCTATGTATTGGGAGGCACCCAAAAAGAAGTTTTTTCCTTCTTTATGGATTTGCAGGAACAAGTGATTAGGGATTATTTTGCCTTTTGAAGCCTTATATTAAGCTTCCATTTGCCAATATTTCTTCCATTGGGCCTCTGTGGGATGATAATCTTGATAGGCATGCTCTTGAACCTCATACTCTATGTTAAGTCTAGAAATTCCCAAATTGATTAGATTTTTCTATAGCATCATGAAAATAGATCAATCGAGGGGTAGCACGATATTGCCCTCCATGTTTCTCCATCATAGCTACTTAGCCTAATGGAGGATGAAGGTGAAATCCAAAGTGTAAGCATCTGGATGAGTATAGACAACTTTGAATTGTTGGGGTGCTTGTGTCTTTTGACCTTCTTGCCCTTGATTGGATATGCTTAAGAATGACAGTGGAAAATATTCCCTATGAGAAGAAGCCGTATCAATTATTCTTCAAAAATAGTGTACATTTGTGATTAGTATTTATCTTAATAGTTTAGCGTTAGTTTCCTTTACAATGTCATTATATGTTTCCACTATCTTTTCTATGTAGCATACTTAGCTAACTAAAATCCCTAGCAAGAGTGCCAATGATGAGTAGTGAGTAGTCTCTACGCCCAACCATACAAATCACAAGCATTGCACTAGTGATTTGGTTGAATTCCATGGACTATAGCTCCTAAATGCACAATAGGTAAAGGTAGTGACTTAGAGATGTGATCGTTGTTTTCTTGGCTTCACTTGTGTAAGTGCAAGTATATGGTTAAGTGTAAGATAAGCCACATAATTTTTATTGATTTTATATTTTATTTTATTTAATCTCAATGCAAAATAGGAGAAATTATTTAGCATTAACTACTTAACTATCTAGTGCCTTAATCTAGCTATCCAAGCACAAGCATCTGAGCCTACTTTCTGTTCACATCCTGAACTTGCTCTAATGCTACTGGGTTACCAAGTGCCTATGGTTGGGCATACCAAATAGCCACTATTGGGATTACCAAGTGTTAAGTGGTATGTTTGAAGTGGTCATACTTATGCATTCTTATTAAATAGATTAATTAATCAAAGACATTAATATAAAGATGCATAAGTAATAAAGTGCATAAAAGGAAACATTAATCTATCCCAAATGCTCCAAGGAATGTCAAGAATCTCATCTTTATTGTTGGTTACATTTATGTATTTAGGTACAAGATGCTCAAATAAAGAATCATATAATTCTTAAAATCCTATTGCAAGAACTCAAAAAATATTCTAACTCTGTGCTAAGAAAGTTGCAAGATCTTTGCTATGTTATGAACTTAATGTGTCATAAATGCAGTGGGTACACACATTTATATAGGCAAAGAGATACACTATGCCAATGGGGTTGCACCAATGGAGATGCATCGATGCATGCCCATCGGGTGATTTATCAGTTATAATTATAATTTTTTATGTTTTCAGTTAGTTCAAATCATGGCCATTACAAGACTAGTTATCATACATCTTACCTAAATTAACCATATTAATAGACAACAACCTATGATCACCTAACTAGACTAAATATTATCACTAGCCTATCTATGAATTATGACATAGTCTACCATGATTCTTTTAGATTATATGATGAAACATTAGGTATACTAGCTACTCATCAAATAGTCATTTAATTTTTCCATTTGCTTTTGATAAAACATGTTTTACATCTACTTCGACATCTGGTATGCAATGTCAAAGCCATGACATTGCATACATGACATCAAGGTCTTGATGTGACATTGCATATGCAACATCGGGGTATATACTCTAGGCCTATAAATACTGCACTTGGGCTCCAGTTTTCATAATCATTTTTTGGTCATTTTCTAGTCAAAGTAGCAAAGCTTTTGCCATTTCTTTTCCTTAGAGTTAGAATATTTTCTGAGTGCTCACAGAAGGAGTCTAAGTGTGTATGGTTCTTTGTTCAAGAATTGATGTACCTGAGTGTAGTAGTATGACAGGAATAAAAAAAAATCTTTTGAAAACCCTTGTAGCACTGAGAATAGCTTGATATTTTCTTTATTGCATTTTACTTTCATGCTCTTTACTTTAATGCATTTGAATTAAAAAAATTATTTTCAGCAGTTAACAAACATGAGCACAACCACTTCGAGCATTCATATAGTAATTGGTAACCCAACAACACTTAATATTTGGTAGTCTAGAAGTGCTATATGTGTTTAGGATGTGTCCAAGAAAGTGGGACGGTTACTTGTGTTAGGCTAGATAGGTAGTAAACAAGTTAGATTCTAAGTTAATCTACTCTTCATTCTTATTGTAGGCGGTTACATCTATAAAACATAAAATGAGAAAAATCATATACCTCAATTACACTTAAACCATACCCTTGAACCTCACAAGTGTAATTGGGAAAACAATGAATGTTCTTAATGCCCATTTCACTTCCTAGAAGAGCTAGTGCATTAGATAACTATAGGTCCATAGAATTCAATTAGATTGTGCGTAATGCCTTTGTGATTCGTATGGTTGGCATAGGGGTACCTTGCTGCTCATCATTGGCGCTATTGCTAGGGATCTTTTTTTTGTTTTTGCACTATCATAGCCCTATTGTAGATGAGCTTCATAATGAAATGAGGAAAGCCCTTGGTGTCTATGCTGAAGGGTGATTGTCAAAACTAACTATCCATAAATTACAAAGATTAATAGAGCAAGTCACCAAAGAGGAGGGCAAACTAAAAGAAAGAGAAAGTGTAGAAGAGTATAATCATGATTCTTCCATCCACAAGAGGAAGGTTTGATTCTGTGATAGTGAGGATGAGTCCGTATTTGATGAGGGGGTGCATAAGAAAGCCTTGTCACTCCAACAATTCCAATCTAAACTTACAACCAAGGTTGATTAGTTAAGGAACTCAATGGACAATAGATTCCAAGCTATCCTAAAAATTGCTGAGGAGTCTAAAGAACAAAGTAGTGAGCATGAGTGTAAGAGGTGCAAGAAAGATGAATGTGCATATCACAAAGGTAAGGGCAAGATTATTGCAATAGAAGAGGTTGTAGATAGTGAATCAAATGATGATTGTGGGTGTGACGTCTGTCAGTACAAACATCCTAAGGGATGTTTCCCCGTTGTGTCACATCTATAGGAGTCTAGGTTGTATGCCTTACATCCACAACTTACATAAGGGAAAACATCCAAAAGGTTACCTTCTCCTCAAGGTAATCTCAGGTAGTTCTACCAACAACAATCGTATTATCTAAGTGGAGCTCCATCACAACCGTATGAATAGTATCAATGATGGTAGCAACCACAATCATGGGTGCTAGCACCACCAAGATAACAATACCCTTACCAACATCCTGATCCATATGATTATCATGTGCAGCAACCCATATCTCCACGTGACTCTTCCAGTCATGTCTCTAATTTTCAGCCTCACTACCATCCTTCAGATTATTATCAAGCTCATTTTCCACATGAAAGAAGGGACACCACCTCTTATCCATATCCTCCTCCAGTTGCACAGCTACTGCCTGCTCCATCAAAGCAAAGTGAACTACCCACTTAACTGCAACAATGTAATATACTAACCGAAATCGTCCGTGTGAGGCAGGAAGGGAAAACAAATGCTGAAAGATTTTCAGAGAGACATAGTCGACCCTACCTTCACGTGAGGGCAAGTTAGAAAAGGAAATGAAGGTAGAGTGCCTTGAATGGCCTACATGCAAATCAACCAAGGACCTCCCCAAGTGTAAGCTACGGCTAGGGTTGGGGTTATGGTAACTAATGATGTATGAAATGTAAATAGTGATGCATGAAATGCAAACAGAGCATATATAGGAATTTATTGTAAACAAAGCATAAACAGAGCAAACAATGTAAATGAAAGGCAATAATGAACTGTATTCTATTGCTTAACAAGAATGTGCATCGGTCAAAGTGTAGTTGTGTGTGTGGATGGCAAGTCAAGCACTAAGCCCTGGGGTAATGTTTTTACAGGTGCTTGTATGCATGGAGTTACATGTGCCTGAGCATCCAAAGTTGCCAGTCAATGATCCCTAAGTCATCAACCTTCAAAATTGCCAACCCTGTTTATGTGAATGGACGAGGTATTTATAAGGTTTGGCTAGGCCGGGCATGGATTTCATGGATGGAATCAACGGTTGATAGATGAGAGGAAAAAGGATCATGTGACACATGTTTGATGGACAACTATGTGTGAATTGGATGTGCATAGGCAAGATACATTCTTGACCAAATGCAATGTATCTTACAACATGTGTTGGCTTACGCAAGCTAGCTTACACCCATAGAAGCAGATACAATTTGGAGCGTAAGAGCTTGACAAGCTCACAAATGGTGAAAATTTCCAAAAAATATGATAATATAAAATGAGAAATTAACCCCGGCTCGCTTGAAACTTCTTGATCAGTGGACTGACTATTGCAGGATGCTGATGTAAGTGGTTTTATGGCTCTTTAAGGCATTTCTATTTCACCAAAGCTTCTAGCATGAGTTTATTTTGTCTTGGCATGTCCTCCACTTGTGTTTGGCATGTACTCACACTATACTCACGTTGCCAACGTGACCTTGGCATGACCTAATGAAAATGACACATTTCACACCAATTTTTTATCTTTTGAAGCTTGTGCTTTGAATGCAACAATTGCCTAACTGTGTTTGACCCTGAGAGTGATTTTTAAGTCAAAAATTAAGCTTGGATGTGCCTGGTTTTAAACCACTTTTGGTAGCTCACATTGGACTCACATTGCCAGCATGAGCATAGCGTGACCACAATGTGAGCTACAAAAAATTTGCAATTTTGGACCTAAAATCTAGAATTTTGGATGCTGGGACTTGAAGTTGTCAACAATGAACCCTGAGGATGACTTGCACCTTTGAAATCAAACCATTTCAACTTGTTTTTGAGGCTCTCAGAGTTGGTCACACTAGACTCACGCTGCTAGCGTGACCTCAGCATGACCATCAACATGAGTGAGAAAATGTATACAATTTGGCCCAAAATTTGAACTTCCAAATGCTGTAACTTGAAGTGGACAACAGTGATCCTTAAAAATGGCTTTCACCCTCAAATTGGACCATCTTTGACTTGATTTTGAAGTTGTTGGAGTTGCTCACGCTAAGGGCAAGCCTGCTTAACAAGCCTAGCGTGAGCAGCATGAGTAGGCTAGCTTGACAAGCTGAGCTTGAGTTCCATGCCTTAGTCAAATTTTTGCCTCCCAAAAGCTAAAAAGGATCTAATTTGTTCTTGTTTCAAAGGGTTAGGCTGAAATTAGTGGTCTTTCATTGGTCCCTCTTTGTTGACATCTGGAGGAATCCACCTGAGAGACGTCGATAAAGAAGTACAAAACACCATGACCAACCAAGCACCAAGCATTATTTGTTGGCCTCTAGCTGGATGTCATCACACCGTGTTCAAAAGTACATGGGATTGGGGAAATGCAATTCAAGATGCAAGGGGATTGGTTGTAACTGGGGAAAGTCAAGAGTTGTTCAAGGGTTATAATTGCTGCTGGAATTGTGGGAGAGGAATGCTCTCACGTGAACGAGTCATAATTTTGGTCCTTGTTAATAGCCAGTGTTTAGCAGACTTGCAACCAAGACATAGGAAGGGCATTCTTTGGAGAAATGGGATGCTTGTAGAGAGCTTATGGGGCCCGTTGTAAACAACCAAAGCCATGCGATGATGTGCAACATGATCATTTGAGACACGAGTGTAACTATTTTTCTAAGATAATTGCCTTCCCGCCTAGGGCTTGCATGAGAAGAGCCAATGGTCTTTGTTCTATGATGTCAATGGGATCATGAAGACCTTTTCCGTGCATTTTTCTCTTTGATCTTTTTTATTCTTTTTATTTTTTTGTTTGTTTTTCTTTTATTTTTTCTTTTTATTTGTTTTTTTTTCTTTTTGGAAGAGCTTGCTTTAAGTGTTGTGCTCATGCTCATGAATTTGCATTTGTATCATGTATCATGTACCGTGTTTTGCATTGTGACCGCTTAGAGAATTACAGTGTGCAATAGTGTATCAAGAGCTTTGGGATGAGTAGAAGGTATTAAGGGGGTGTAATTGAATAGGATAATGGGAACATGATGGGGAATAGGGAATGTATTAGGAGTCAGGAATGTCCTTATGAACAGATTGATTAACCCAGTTGCATGCGTCAGGAAGAATGTGATACCTTGTGGGCATGATGAAGTGCATCTATGCACAAATGCCTTAGGCGTGTCATCCTGCAAACACAAATCCAAGGAGACAAGAAAACCACAAATGATTCGGTTAACTAAGTACTTTAAACTTGAAAACAACCAAGGAGATATAGCCACTGTGTGCAATTTCAAAGCAGACAGAATCATGAATAGCATCAGCTTCATCAGGGTCCATGAGACAAATTATGCAACAAATCTTTGTGGAAAACATACAGCCAATTGTAGCAACATGTCTTTTCAAGTATTTCCTGGTCATCAATGATGTCACCAGTTTATAGTCTTAGCAGACTGTTGCAGGTTAGTTTTACATCATAACCCTTTGGACGGTGCCAGTTTAGTGTCATAGCAGATGATGAAGTGCTAGTTTATAGTTGTAGCAGACTGTGAAGAGATAAACTAGTTTATAATCTTAGTGGACTTTGCATGCTAGTTTTATGTCATGGCTGACAAGTGTGGCAGTTTAGTGTCATACCAGACAGAGCTCTGTGGTGTCAATTTACTATCATGATGCCAAGATAGTCTATGGTGAAAGTTTCAAGTCATAGCCCCAAGACCATTCTATGGTATCAGTTTTAGGTCGTGATGCCAGGACCATTACGTACCTCAAGTTCATCAGACATAGTCCCGTTTCAGGTACAGGTGATTTGTGGGATTAGCGACCTCATTCCCATCCATGTTAGCAAGTTTGAATGCTCCGTTATTGTACGCCTTGGTGGCTAAGTAAGGGGCTTCTTCACCTATGAGTGTTTTATTATGGTACTTACTTTTGTATGGTTTTATTTTTTTTCGTGTTAGTATTATTGTTCTTTCAGGTTTTGTATTCATAAGTTGCTTTGCTATACTTACTTGTTTTTTTGTTTTTGTTTTCTATTCTATTGTAGGGATCTAGTAATGATGAGGCTGGCCCCAATGCAGTGGAAGTAGATGGTGAGGAGGATTTTGGGGGCCAGACCCCTCCTAGTACTAATGCATGAGCTAATTGTTAATCTAGCTTTAGCTATTAAATGTTTTGGATTTTTGGATGTTTAATGGAAATACATGACGTACAGATGTAGTGATATGGATCTAATCATGGCATAATGTGTTGGAATTATATTACCATATTGAAGTTCAATATTTATTTATTTTTATATGTTTTCTCTTTTTATTTTTTCGTTGTTTTTCTTGTTTTCTCAAGTATATTGTGAACATCTGCGTGTAGCTGAATGTAAAATGAGATTTCAAAATGTAGATTGAAATGTAAGGAAAATATTTGTAAAAGGAAAAAGTAATGAGAATGCATGAATTGAAATTGCAACTTATGAGATGTAAATGAAAATTTGACATAACGTAATGAAATTTTGTAAACTTGCGACTTACTAAGCTCTAGTTTAAGGCCATTTCAGGCTGTGCACATTAGTTTAAAGTCATGCTGGACTTGTATTTGTGTTGAAAGAAAAGAATGAGAGATTACTAGTTTTAGGCCATAGTGGGCTGAAAGTGATAACAGTTTTGGGAAACTCAAAAGGAATCAGCCATTTTTGATCATCGCTAGTTTAACGTCATTGGGGACATTCGTTAGCAGTTTAACATCATACCGGACGGTTGGTAGTTTAACGTCATTCTAGACGCATGGTAGTTTGCTCTAGTTATTGAGTTGCTTTTTTTATTTTTCATAGTTTGATGTGAGGGGTAGGACATTTAGGCACGATCTTATATTCCCCTTCCCCTTCACTAGAGATGTTAAAAGGTAGTTCTGACCCATAGACGTCTGTGGGAATGGCTCCTATGTCTGTGTCGTCCAGTGCTTCCTCAATTTTAGTAGGATCATGAGTTAACGATTGGTTCATATCTTGAAGTGTGCTCATGGTTTCTTGTTCAGGCTCAGAGAACTCAACCTCTGATCCTTGATCCATTCCCAAGTGTGAGGAAGTAAGCAATGTTGTCGTGTCCTCGTGTATGATGATCTCACCACCCTCATAAGGTAGGTGGATTTCTTGATGGATTGGTGAGGATACGACTCTAAGTTGAGCTAGCCAAGGCTGTCCTAGAATCATATTAAACCCTAGCATTTCATCAACCACTACAAATTTAGCTGATGTGGGGAACTGGTCCCCTACTATGAAATCCAAGGTAAGCATGCATTTTACCACAACACAGGAACCACTGAAGGATTTTTAAAAAGAAGTTATTGTGGGTTGTATTTTCTCTGTAAGACCTAGTTTTTCAATGACAGGAAGGGGTATTACATTTGTTGCTGCGCTATCATCGACATGCACCCTACGTATCTTGAAGTGGTTGACATGTATTGTTATGAACATAGGGCCTGTAGTGACCTCTCTAGTTTTCTCATCTCTCTTAATATCATTGGCATGAAATTCTAGGGATGTTGGCCTCGATTCTTGATGTTGTGGGGACAATACTACATAGATGGATGGTTCATCTGCGGGAAGGTCCTCACTAACAGGAATCGAGGTCAACATACACACGAGAGCCTCTCTATGTACCAGTGAGGTCATTACTAGATCATACAGGCTTAAGGAGGTGTTCTTTTGTTTCAAGGCCAGTGTGACTTGGGTCAGTGCACTCACTAGATCCTTTAAACTTGGGATGCTCTTGTCTGTGGAGACTTGGTCCATTTGACATAGCATTCGTATCTCTCGTGGAGGGATTTTGGTGTTAGTAATTGGGGAGGTTGAGTTTGGGACTTTGGGAGTGTCGATATTCTTGTCTTGATGACTTCTGCTAGGCTCATTGGTGGGTGGAACCATAGGAACAACATTTAGCGGTATGGGCTTCAGTGATCCTAATTTGTGCTCATGATGTTCTCTTTCTAGGCACTCTCTCATTAGCCTGTCAGCAAGGTGCTCTCGTAGGGGTTGCAGGGGAATGGTAGGGGGTTGCATGTCAGGGTGTTTTGGCACCCAGATCACGAAGGGAGCGGCTCGGTTTCCTAATGGCATTATTGCTGCTACAACAGAAGGAGGTATGTGGATGATGAATGGATTTTGTGATGCAGGGAATGTGCGTATGACAAAAGGGATTTGGGGAGGTGTTGGGGTAGATGTAGTTTCAGAAGGCCTGTGGATTACATAAGGTTTTTGAGGGATGTCTTCTCCATTCTCCACATGGATAGTATTAATTACATATGGTGCATCATTAGTATTGAGAGGATCCTTGTAGACCCCCATGGGTTGGTTTTGGGGCTTTAACGGGTTTGCCTCGTCAAATACTATTTCACCCCTATCAATCATGCACTGAATATCTTGTTTTAAGGTGAAACAGTAGTCAGTTCTGTGTCCACACCATTGGTGATATTCACAAAACATATCCAACCTAAAGCCTCTTGGAATGGGGGGCCTCATCGGCTATTGCTAAGGTTGGGTTTTTAGCCAACTCACAGAATCGATCATGTTTTTGGGATGCCACAGGGGACATTTGTTTGTGCTTGATTAACCTGGCCTTTAAAAGTTGATCTAACAATTGTGAAGGCTTCATAGGTAAAGGTGTGTATTGAGTAGGATCTTTTCATTCAAATGTACGAGTGGGACCCATTTTTGGAGCAGTGGGTTGTTTTCCTCTCTATCCTGAATTGTTTGGTTGGGCTGTCTCAGCTACCACTACTACTATTGTTTTGGATTTATCCTTATCTTTCCTCATATGTTGGCTCCTAAAGGCTAAGTAAGTTGGGTCATTACTTGATTGCACTACCTCTTCTATATTCTTAATTTGTTTGAATGCTTGACTCAAAGTACAAGTACTCAAATAATAAATTTTTGATTTAACGAAGTCATTCACAGTAGCCTTAAGAATGGTAAGCAAGTATGTCTCATGTATGGGCTTGTTTGATTTAACGAGGGTTGCACTCCACCTTTGGATAAATTTTTGTACTGGCTCTAATGACGCTTGTTTAATCTGAATCAAACCATCTAGTGTGGCTTCAGGCTTTAAATTATATTTAAAACGGGTAACAAACTGATGTAACAAATCCTCTAGAGAGGATATGGAGTTATGGGGTAAAACTCGGTACCAGTCTAAGGCTCTTCCTATTAAGGACATAGCAAATACACATAGAATTGCATGAGGCCAGACCTGAAGTAATAAACATTCTAGTCGAAATGTTACTAGATGAGCATTTGGATCTCCCTCTCCATTGTACTTGGTTAGTTGAGGTAATGAGATTCCCTTTGGTAAGGTTAATGGTGGAACTGAAGGGTGGATTGGGTCATCTTGGTAGAAGTCCAACACCTTGACTTCCTCAATGTTTGTAGTTTTAAGGTGCTTTAACTCCTTGATTAATGAGTGCATCATTTTCTTTGTGTCTGCCTACTCTTGGGCGGTAGGCAGGCCAACTAGTTGAGTAGATTGCGATTGGTAGTAGTTCGATTGTTGTATTGTTTGTGGAAAGGGAGACTGTTGGATTTGCGATTGTTCTGATGGAGCAACATTCAAAGATGGGATTGCAGGGTGTAGTACATTGTAGTGAGTAGTTTGGTATTGCTGAATAGATGGTAAAACCCATTGCCTAGCCACAGGTTCTGAGGTGACACCCTGAACGTGCTGGGTTGAAGTAATCAGAGGTGCTCCATGGGTTTGTACTTGTGGTATGTAGAGGGTGGACATGGAAGCTGGTATAACCGATGGCATCCCATTTACTTGGGGTTAGAAGATTGATCCTGAATCAATTCGAGGAGGGGGTTATTGGGACTGCACTTGCAGGGGTATGATGGAGATGGAAGTATCATATTGAATGTTGGGCATGGGGAAGGTTGGGAATTGCAGTGGGTACTTCCTGTAGAAAAACTGGCACTCGAGTGTTTGCAAATAAAGGAGGAAGTATGGTTTCCTCCAGGAAAGGTTGGAATGATGGGTTTTTATGGGCATGAGGACTGATGGTATGGTATGAATCTCCATGCTCAAATTGGACTGCAAAGCCTTCTTCCTCATCTTTGCTCTGAGGCTCTATTAAAGGTGGCTGTGAAGTTTGATCCCTTGCCATGAGAAGCTGGGATATGAGTTGATGATGGGGCTCGGAAAGGGGGATTACATCATATACTGAAGGAGTGAACTCATGACCTCCCTTGTAAATGAGCTCATAGTTTCATTTTGCTTCTCTTTCTATGTGATCGATAGGCAATTTGGCTTGGATCTTCACACAAATGAAATTATATTGTTCTGGTGTGAGGATTGCGTAAGTAGGATCCCTACCATGTAGCCTAAGTGACTCGTGAGTTGGCCCTTGAGGGTTTATCACTATAATGGCAATTATGGATTTTGTCGCAGTCATAGGGTTCGAGGTCCTGGCCCCAAAGTCAGAGATCTGCAGCATCACTGTGTTGATGTGGGAAGATTCCGTAGTAGCATGAGCAAGCTAGCTTGTCAAGCTAGGGCGTAACTGACTGGGCTTAGCGTGAGTAAGCTGAGCATGAGTGATTGGGCTCAGCCTGAGTAAGTCAAGCTGGGCATGTGTAAGCTAGCTTAACAAGCTGGGCTTTAGTCTCAGCACTTGGTCTACGCAGCGTTTAATAGGTAGCATGATCAACATTTTGATGGGACGGTAAACAAGTCGGGCCCTCCTTCTAGTGCCAATTTACTGTACTGACCAAAATTGTTGAAGTGAGACTGGAAGGGAAAACAAACGTCGAAAGATTGTCGAAGAGACATAGTCGACCCTGCCTTTGCATGAGGGCAAGCTAGAAAAGGAAACGAAGGCAGAGTGCCTTGGATGGTTTACATGCAAATCAACAAAGGACTTCCCCGAGTGTAAGCTACGGCTAGCACTAGGGTTATCGTAACTGATGATGTACAAAATGTAAACAGTGATGCACGAAATGTAAACAAAGCATATACAAGACTATCTTGTAAACAAAGCATAAACAGAGCAAACAATATAAATGGAAGGCAATAATGAACTGTATTCTATTGCTTAACAAGAATGTGCACCGGTCAAAGCGTAGTTGCGTGTGTGGATGGCAAGTCAAGCGCTAAGCCCTAGGGTGATGTGTTTATAGGTGCTTGGATGCGTGGAGTTACGTGTGCCTAAGCATCCAAAGTTGGCAGTCAATGCTCCCTAAGTCATCAACCTTTAAAATTGCCAACCCTATTTATGTGAATGGATGAGGTATTTATAAGGTTTGGCTAGGCTCGGGCATGGATTTCATGGATGGAATCAATGGTTGAGAGATGAAAGATAAACAGATCATGTGACACGTGTTTGATGGACAGTTGTGTGTGAATTGGACATGCGTAGGCAAGCTACGTTCTTAACCAGATGCAGTGTATCTTATAGTGTGTGTTGGCTTACGCAAGCTAGCTTACACCCATAGAAGCAGATACAATTTGGAGCGTAAGAGCTTGACAAGCTCACAAATGGTGAAAATTTACAAAAAAAATGATAATGTACAACAAGAGAAATTGACCTTGGCTCGCTTGGAACTTCTCGATCCATGGATTGACTGCTGCAGGATGCTGATGTGAGTGGTTTTATGGCTGTTTGAGGCATTTCTGTTTCACCAAAGCTTCCAGCATGAGTTTATTTTGTCTTGGCATGTCTTCAGTGTGTGTTTGGCATGTACTCATGCTGTACTCACGCTGCCAATGTGACCTTAGCATTACCTAATTGTGTTTGACCATGAGAGTGATTTGTAAGTCAAAAATTTAGCTTGGATATGCCTAGTTTTAAACCACTTTTGGTAGCTCACGCTGGACTCACGCTGCCAACGTGAGCTCAGCATGACCACAGCGTGAGCTACAAAAACTTTGCAATTTTGGACCTAAAATCTGGAATTTTGGAGGCTGGGACTTGAAGTTGTCAACAATGAACCCTAAGGATGACTTGCACCTTTGAAATCAAACCATTTCGACTTGGTTTTGAGGCTCTCAGAGTTGGTCACGCTGGACTCATGTTGCCAGCATGACCTCAGTGTCACCATCAGCGTGAGTGAGAAAATGTGTATAATTTGGCCCAAAATTTGAACTTCCAAATGCTAAAAATTGAAGTGGACAATAGTGACCCTTGAGAATGGCTTACACCCTTAGATTGGACCATCTTTGACTTGATTTCAAAGTTGTTGGAGTTGCTCACGCTGAGGGCAAGCTGGCTTGACAAGCCCAGCGTGAGTAGTGTGAGCAGGCAGTCTTGACAAGTTGAGCGTGAGTTCCATGCCTTAGTCAAATTTTTTCCTCCCAAGAGCTAAAAAGGCTCTGAGTTGTTCTTGTTTCAAAGGGTTGGACCAAAATTAGTGGTGTTTCACGTAACACCATGAGGGCTATTAATTTACAACTAAATCATCAATTGGAGGGGTCGAATGCTCACTCAAAAAAAGATATTTCTTTCAACCCTATAGTCTTCCTCCATATCAAATTCCTTTGGGCCTCCTTCAAGCCAAAATTTGCCAAGGATCCATATTATAATTAGTACTCACACTATGTCTGATTAGATCTATGCAGGAAACCTTCCTAGGAAGTTAGCTGATCATGGAAGTCCTCTAATTTACTTACAAATTGTTGGGAATGAACCATGTAAGGCTCTTCTCGATTCAAGTTTTGGTGTTAATTTAATTTCTCATGAGATGTACACCACCTAAAACCTACCTCCTCTTAAGAAGAACAACATATGATTAGAATTAGCAGACCAGTCCATCACTATTCCATTGGAATTGGTAGACGACATTGTGACCACTATTTGTGGGTGGTCTTATCCTACTGACTTCTTGGTAATGAAAGTGGAGAACTGCAAAGGGGATTTCCCAATCATCATGGAAAGGGCATGGCTAAGTACCATTGATGCAAGAATTTTCATAAGAGATCTTTCCTTAAAGATATCTTAAGAAAATACATTTGGAAAGATCAAGAAGAAGAGAGTTCCATGCATTGCGTACAACGATTCCAGGTGTAATTTTGTGCAAAAACTATGGATTGTATAGTAAGCATCTATCTTTAAATACAAACAGTATGTGCCAAAAGTAGAAATTCAAAGGTGTCTGTATACAGTAGCTACAAAACAAGAGGGCACCCAGTCATTGATCGCTGATGAAGTGTCATAAAGTCAATGCGTCGACTAGGCCGCGTATATGCGACCGTGTTGATGCGGGCCCATCGACATAGCCTCCCTATGTCAATGTGGCCTCGCTTACGCAGCCGCCTATCTTGGCTTATAAATAAGAGAGCCTTCCACCTCATTTAGGCATCTTTCAGTTAGTTGTAGTGAAGCTCTTGCAATTTGTTCCCGTAGGAGATAGAATATTTTCCAAGTGCTCGCAGCAGATGTAAGAAAAGTGATCAACTCTTTATTCGAGTGTTGATGTATCTGAGCCCATTGGCATGACGGCAATAAAGACGAACTATTCAAGCATTCCTTGTAGCATTTGGACTTAGCTATTTTATGCATTCAATAGTTTAAGATGTTTATGCTTTGTTAATTACTTGTTAATTACTTAAGTTTCTATTATTGTCATCTTGATCATTATCACTTATTTGTAGTTTGCAAAGGCCATAAGTACGACCACCTCGAACATAAATCAAACACTTGGTAAGCCCAGTGACGCTTAACGTCTGGTCACCCAGAAGTGTTAGGAGATGCTCAAAACATGTTCGAAAGATGGGATCAGATACTTATGCTAGGAATAGTTAGAATACAAGTTAGGATAATTAGAGATTAGATAATAGTTTATTCATTAATTTTTATACGTTAATTATTCGCCAAAAGATATGCAAAAAGATATAAAAATCATTAGCTTTAATCTCACTTAACCATCATAATTAGAACATCACAAGTGAGATTAGGAAGACAACAACCATTCTAACCCAAGGGTTTCACTGGTTAGGGCCTGGTGTATGTTAAGTGCTTACAGTCTATAGAATTCGATTGAGTCACGTGTGAACGCCCATGATTCGTATGGTTGGATGTAGGGATACCTAGCTGCTCATCATTGGCGTCGTTGCTAAGGAACTGTTAAGTCTTACATGCGTCATCTAACCTTAGTGAAATTATCATTCAAGTCATTGGAACAAACCCAGGATAGAGATATTTATGCATGTTAGGTGAATTAAATTTAGTAGTAAGGTACATCAATTACATGGACCATATAATGTCCAATATTTCTTCTCGTAGGAGGGAGATATCCACCCCACCGGTGCCACAGGAGTGTTGGTGGTGTACAAGCATCCCGATGAGTGCGTTCCTGATTTCACGTTCATCCTACATCAGCATGAGCATCTATGATGGCGGGACATGGAGGCAATATTGTACACGCTCCTAACTAATCAGCTCCTGCGATTCTATTTCACAATATTGGCAGATTGGGCATCTAGGACCTTGGAGCAGAGTATGTCATGGAGGACCATGACTACTGGGACTATCGTCCCACTGAGGCTCAACGAGAAAGAGATGAGCAGCAAGTAGATAGATATGAACAGCTGAAGGGGAAACAATTTAGTAACCCCTTATTCTCACAAGGGTTGCAGGATGATGGGGATCCCGTCTTTCATGACACCCATTCAACTGAACTTCCCCTGGGGCAGCAGGTCCTCCAATCCATGATTCATTACAAGCATCTAGGTGGCCAAGATTCCCAAGGGGATGGAGGCTCGCATAGCAAAGATGAACGGGACGATTGGGACCATCATCAGGGTAGAGGGAGAGATCCTTCTCCTTCTTCTCCATCCTCTCGCTATCCTTCTCCTTCATCCAGCTAAGGCTCTGATCATAACCAAGGTAGGAGGAAGCGAAAGGATGGTGGAAAATAGGTTCAGAAGGGACAATGTGAGGAAGCGCACGAGAAATCACGTGATGCTCACCGACATGAAAGGAGAGATAGCTAGAATTATCATAGAAATCATGGTCCTCAGCAAGATTATGATTCAAATGAGCCGTTGTTGGCTACCCAGAGTATGCTCCAGATCGCTGAGGTAGTTCAAATTCCTAGTAGGCACATGAAGGATAGTCAAATCAAGCNCCAACTTTCAGCTTCTTTGATGAGCGTGCGAGGGAATAGCTTCAGCTTCTGCTAGTCATTGTCAATGTTTTGCAGGGTGCAGGCATCATGGAATGCCTGCAGGTGAGTCTATGGATCATNTCAATCAGAAGATGGAGTATGATGCTTGAAATTTTCAATGACAAGTATCAAATGTACTCTAGAATGGCGAATCTGAGATGGCAGATCCAAGGCTGGAAATAAGGAAATCATAAACCCTTGGATACCACCATGAGTAGGTACTACTCATTGTTTCATCGGTGTCCTAGTCATGGTTACTCTCAGCGGGCACAGCTTCACCACATCATTGATGGGCTCCGTTTTGAAATGCAAAAGACCCTTGGCATGTACACCTAGGGATGACTATCAAAGCTAAGAGCCCATCAATTGCAACACCTCATTGAATAGGTGGCCAAGGAGGAAGAAGAACTTAGAAAAAATGAGAGTGTAGAAGAATTCAACCGAGATCCTTCCCTCAGGAAAAGGGAAGTCCATTTTTGTGATGCGGAGGAAGAATCATCGCTGGAAGCAGCAGTAAACTGAAAGACCTTGCCATTACAAAAGTTCGCATTTGAAATTTTGGCAAAGGTGGATAAGATGTGGGACTCTTTGGACAAAAGGGTCCAAAGCATGTTGAAAATCGCAAAGAAGTCCAGAGGACAAGATAATGACCATGATCGACACAAGAAGAATGAAGTTGAACGTGTCCAACATCAGGGTAAGGGCAAGGTTGCTATAGCAGAGCAGGTTGCAAACTCTGACACTGAGGAGGATGAGGAATGTGGCATATGCCAATATGAACATCCTAAGGGATGTTGTCCTGTGGTGTCGCATCTTTAAGAGTCTAGGGTGTATGCACTGAACCCTCACTTGGCACAACGGCAAACACCCCAAAGGTTGCCTTATCCACAAGGCAATTCTAGTTGGTTCTACCAGCAACAGCAAGGATACTATCCAAGTGGCAGCACCCACAGACATGGGGGATGCCACCTCCAAGGTAATAGTACCCTTACAGATAGCTAGATCCCTATGGGTACTATGTTCAGCAACTAGTCTCTCCAAGGGACTCTTCCAACCATGCGGCCTTTCAAAGTCATTACCATCCCTCAGAGTATTTTTGCCCTCAATATCCATCACCCCAGGGGGAAAACCCACATCTCTTCTACCCTCCATCACCTTCTCCTGCCACTCCTCCACAACATCCCACTCAGCTTCCACCTGCACCTCTGATGCAGGGAGAAATACCACCATAGCCACAACAACAAAACACTACGAGGGCTGTTAACTTACAACAGGCACCTCAGCTAAGTGGAATGGAACCGAAGCCATGAAAATGTCCCTTTTTTCGGCCCAACAATTTGACAATACCCTCGCATACACCTGTGGCCAGTGCCTTTGAACCTACAAGCACCTCCACTATTCCACCGCCAGAGCAGCCTCCAAGCCAACAACAACAGCACTCCAATGTCCATACGGTCATGCTCACGCATGCTGTGACCGATTGGATCAAGGCTGGTCACCTTCCCCGAAAATTAACTGATCTGAGAAGCCCCCTCATCTATCTTCAGGTGGCAGGGAATGAGCCATGCAAAGCTCTTCAGGACTCAGGGTTAGGAGTCAATTTGATCTCTCACGATATGTACAAGAACTGGAACCTGCCCCCGCTAAAGAAGACCAACATCTAGCTTGAGTTAGCAGACCATTCCATCACCGTTCCCTTGGGATTGGTGGAGGACATTGTGACCATCATTTGTTGGTGGTTCTACCTTGCTGATTTCCTGGTCATCTGTGTAGAGAACTGTAAGGGGAACTTCCCAATCATCATGGGAAGGGCATGGCTAAGCACAATGGACATACGACTAGGCCTCCTCGATCTATCCATTGAAATTTTAAAGGAAAATCCTTTCGAGAAGATCGAGAAGAAACATGTCCCATGCATCGCGTACAGTGACTCAGGGTGCAACTGTGTGTAGCAATTATGGTCTGCTAAGCTGATATCTATTCAAGCGTGTAGTCAATGTATTGAGGAATCACTTGTTCAACAGTGCCTGTACGCAGCAGCCACTAATCAAGAAGGCACCTAATGGTTGATAGCTGATCCTACTAGCAGCACATTATGCATGGAACCATCAGAGGGGCTTATACAAGCCTACATCAACAACAGAGATGAAATGAAAGAGATTCATCAATAGGTCTCCACTGTTGATGACCAAGATGACTGGGGGAAGCTAGAAATCCCTAAGAGCTTCAAATAACAGCCCCTTGAGTTAAAGTCTTTACTGGCTCACTTAGAGTATGCATTTTTGCAAAATGGTAAGCTGATAATCATTAATGCCACCCTTGCTCTAGAACAGAAGAAGAAGTTGCTGGAGGTGGTACACAAATGGGTTGCTGCATTCACATGGTCATATCCTGAGTTGACTGGAGTTGATCCTAGGGTCTACCAGCATTAGATCTATCTTGACCCTTCCATGAAGCCACGACAACAGCCACAAAGATGGCTGAATCCCAAATTGAAGCAAGTGGTAAAAGATGAAATCGAACAATTGCTAAAGGTGGGATTTATCTATTCTGTCGCTGATAGCAAATGGGTTAGCCCACTTATTATCGTGCCCAAGAAAGGTGGCAAGTGGAGGGTTTGCATTGATTTCCAGTTGCTCAATATGATGACCTTAAAGGACCACTTCCTACTCCCATTTGTGGACCAAGTGTTGGACACCATAGCAGGGCACCGCTACTACAGCTTTTTGGATGGTTATAGTGGTTAAAACCAAATTTAAATAGCATCAGAGGACCAGGCCAAAACTACTTTCACGAGTCCATGGGGAACTTTCGCATACAAGAAGATGCCCTTTGGCCTTTGCAATACACCCGCTACATTCCAACATCTTGTCCTAAGCATCTTCCAGCAACAAATCGGCAATGGGGTGGAAGTCTTCATGGATGAATTCTCCACCTATGGGGCCATGTTCGAGCAAGCCTTGGACTATCTGGAGCAGGTTCTAAAAATGTGTGTAGACACCAATCTGCGGCTCAATTGGTAGAAGAGCCATTTGATGGTCCAAGAGGACATTATGTTGGGGCATCACATCTCACAAACAGGGATTAGCGTAAATCCTGAAAAGATCAAAGTTATCCAAGGAATCACCTACCAACCAAGTACCATCAAAGATGTTCAGTCATTCCTTGGACACACTAGTTACTATCGACGATTCATTGAAAACTTCTTGAAGATCTCCAAGACATTGGTAGAGCTGACAAAGAAGGACGCTCCATTCATCTACACCAAGAAGTGTGAGTCTGCATTCCAAGTGCTGATATAGAAACTCATAGAAACTCTAGTTCTACAAGCCCTTGATTGGTTCAGACCCTTTCACATTATGAAGGACGCATCCAACTTCGCCATGGGAGCTGTGCTTACACAGTGTGATGATCAGAAACGTCCTTATTATATCCACTGTGCAATCCGTAGCAATGTGGGTGCTCAATTGAACTACACCACCACCGAAAAGGAGTTAATGGCGGTGGTGTTCACCTTGGATAAATTCTAGCACTATGTGCTCAAATACGAGGTGTTGTGCATACTGACCATAGTGCTATCCGGTTCCTAATGAAAAAACCAACGATGAGCCCCCGCATTATCCGGTGGTTGGTGATTCTTCATGAGTTTGATTTTACCATGGTAGATAGGAAGGGGACTAAGAATGTGGTTACTGACCATTTGTCTCGGTTGCGATGGGATGACGTAGAAGAGGAGGAGCCCTTATCTGACCAATTTTCAAATGAACTCCTCTTCACAGGTGCAATTGATCTACAAGTGCCCAAGGAATTCCCTTGGTTTTGCCGCATCCTCACCTACCTCACAACCCAGGAGCTACCTAAGGAGTGGAACCATCGATAGAAATAGCAATTTCTCCATAAGACTAAGTGTTTCATGGAAATCAATGGCCACCTTTACAAGGTGTGCACAGATGGCTTGGTTCGATGGTGTGTCCCTGATGATGATACGTTGCACATCCTCCAGGATGCTCATGAGGGCCCTTGTGGGGGCCACTATGCTGGATGCTGCACTACCATTAAGATCTTGCTTGTAGGGTATTACTACCCTACACTTTTCAAGGATGCCCAATGGTTCACCCGCTCCTACGAATGATGCCAGAGGGATGGTGGAACGATGGCATGGTTGGAGGAACCTCAACAGTGGATCCAACCACTGGAGCCCTTCGACATCTGGGGTATTGACTTCATGGGATCCATCACACCCCTATCAAATGGAAAGGCATACATCATCATAGCTATGGACCATTGTTCAAAGTGGGCAAAAGTAGCAACCGTCATTGACTATTCTTCCAACACCATCGCATGATTTGTCCAACAAAAAATCATTAACAGGTTTGGAGTGCCATGTGCACTCATTTCTAATAATGGAACTCATTTTATGGGTGTCACTTTTCAAAAACTCATGCAACGCTTAAGGGTAATGCATAAATCTACAACTCCCTATCACCCCCAAGCTAACGGGTAGGCCGAAGTTACCAATAGGGAGATCACCAAGATCCTTACCTGAACCATCAGCAAATACAGAAGGGATTGGAGCACTAAGCTTAATGATGCCCTATGGGCCTATCGCTCCACTTGGAAACTTCCTGTAGGGTACTCTCCCTATGAGTTAGTGTACAGAAAGTTGCCACTACTTCCAATTCAAGCCAAACTCCACACACTATCCATCGCCAGTGACTTAGGCCTTGACCTCCCGCTAGCACAACATGAACGACTGATCAATTTAAGTGTGCTAGATGAGAACTGATTAGTGGCCCTGTCCTCCAATGAGATCCACAAGGCCTACAACAAAAAACGACACAATCTTAGGACTCGGAAGGTCACATTTAGAAGTGGAGGCAAAGTGTTGTATTGGAACCCCTCACATGTATCCTAACCGACCAAGTTTCAAACATTGTCAGAGGGACCTTACATTATCTTCGAAACCTTTCCATTTGGGGCCTTGCTCATCCACAAACCTGTGGATCCCACCAGAACACAATTAGTCAACCACCAACAACTGAAACCTTTCCACAAACTCTACTCAACCAGTACAATCACCTCGTCATTACCAGGTTAGCCATGCTCCATTTTTCATGTCTCCTCCTTTCCACCCAGTCATGGGGAGACCATCCTCCTTGCTGATCCTTTCCACTACACCCCTCGCCGTTTTGTTATTTTTTANCTCCTTTCCACCCAGTCATGGGGGAGACCATCCTCCCTGCTGATCCTTTCCACTACACCCCTCACTGTTTTGTTATTTTTTGTTTTACATTTATTGTTTTACACTTTTTTGTTTTTCACCATCATTTATACATTTGCAAATTCTTTGTACATTTTTCCTTTCTTTACTTATTTTTCATTTCTTTGTGATTGTTTTATTTTTTTTGTAATTGCTAATTTATCATCTTGTTGTCTTCAGATGTTTGGCGTGGATGGTTTTCGTTGCGATGGGTCATGTGCACTTGTCCGCCTAGTTGTCTAGCTTCCGCCCTCACATGGTTCTTTTTGGAATTTATGTCTACTTTTTGCTCATAAAATCAGCAATGAGTTCACGTCATCCACATATTCAACTACTCCATGGTTTTCCCTCTATTGAGAACATGCAACCCCTTCACTTAACAACATTTTAATTGATGTATGACTTTTCTCGTTCCTAGACTCGGGGATGACCCAATGGTTTGAATTGGGTGTGACTTCAAGGGGAATGCCATATTCATTACTCTATTCTGCCCTCTGAGGTTGTTGGTATGTACTTATGAATTTCCTACCACCCTACGTCCTTCTCTCCATGGAAGCTTCTGGGCAGTTCGACCTCGCATGATGTGGTCCTCACTAAAAAATTTAAAAAAAATAAAACATGAGGATTCAAAGCACACCCCTTGGTCGAATGCATGTGAACATGCATGGGTCTTTGCATGGTGTGGTTCCCCCGAAAAAGAAAAAGAAAAAAGTATATCACTGTGTGGGAATTCAAAGCACACCCCTTAGACTACCTCTAACGGGCCACCGTACTAGTTATGGGACTTCCTTGATCCCCTCTAACTTCGTCCTGTTCTACTTCCTTCCTCTCACATTTGTTGGAGTGGTGGTTCTCTATGGGGTCATTCTTGCTTCCTTAGGGGATGGTCGGGACTTCGTCTATTGCTGTGATGTCATTGAATGCGGATGGTTTTGGGTCTAAACTCAGGAACGGTTCTACTGGGTCACTTAACCACATTTACACATGGGGTTTCATGTGATCGATGATCGGAATACCATTCTCTCATCTCTCTCTCCTCACCCAGTTCTCTTCGTCACTAACCTCACTACCTATCTTATGTCGTGAAGGTATGTCATGGTATCCATGGGTTTCTCATGCCTTGGTAGGATCTCTTAGGTAGGAGTCTTAATCGACGACCACCATTTCTTGGCCCTGGGGCCCAAGGACCCCAGTGTTGAGGGCTATGCAAGGGCTACCAAGGCTATGGCTTGCTATGGAAAGGACCCACCTACATCTCCTTGGTCCCACTTGTTAAGCCTCCCCTCCTTTGGATTTCGTGGTTGACTAGTTTTCGGGTCCCATCGCTCGATTTATTCCCTGCGGAGTTCTTTCTGAGTCTCGTTCTCCTATTTTGTCTCTTTTTCGAGCTTAATTCCCTTCCTCATGTCCTCAGCCATGCTTAGGTCTCTCCTGTGCTTCAACCGCCCTAATTTCGTGTTTCAAATTTCTCATTTCGGGCTTTTTCTAGGTTGGTCAATGCTGGTCAATGGGTCAGCACCCCTGTGTATACAAGGTCCCATCAATGCAGTGACTGTGTATACGCGACTGCGTATATGCGGCCCCATCGACGCAGCGCCTACACCCTATATATACACCCGATGCACTTTGAAAATTTTATCATTTGGAATCCAAATTGAGGAGAGTTTTTTCCATTTTATTTGCCTAACCTTTCCCAACATACCTACACTCCATCACAAGTCTGCATCAACTGATCCTTGCCCATTTACACAACCGAAGGTATGCTCTCAGTCATGGGGGGTGGTGCCTTTGTGAAATTAACTATAATTAATTGATTAGTTAATTAATTGATTAATTATGAAAACTTTGGCCCTAACCCATAAATTAATGCTCCAGAAGACTTATCAATGTGCTTGTACCAACAACATAACTTGGTCAAACTGAGAAGGTATATACAAACCATCTTAAGCTACTTATGAATGGTCTAATGGGTGGTTATGTTTGATTACAGATGGTACCCAAACCGAGGCACCCAAGGAATGAATGACCATCACAACCAAGGGACAAGTGCCCACGCATGGGAAGGGGACGAGGTGTGCAACCGCTAGAGCATGCGGAGGGCTCTCATGCAACTGGGCCCTTCTGCGAAAGACCTGACGTGGAATATGTTCATCAGATTCTCGAAGAAGAGATTCCTGGCAAGCAATCGCTTGGGGATGAGACTCCCTAGGTAGCACCATGGCTTGAGGTCACCTTGACCCAAGCCTTCCTTGATGCTATCACGCTGCGTGAGATGCAGCGAATGGTCCTTCAAGAGCTAAATTTTGGACCATTCCTTGAGAACGTGCTAGAAGATGTGAGGCTCCAACTGCAGAACTCTCCAATGTGGCCAATCATCACAACCAGTGGTGAATCTTACATAGGAGAAACTTATCTCTTCTGTACGAATCAGAAACCAGGGTCTAGAGTAAGAATCAAATACATTTATGTCTCTTACCCTTTGGAGGCAATAACATAGGCTCTAGGGTTGCCTGAAATTGGGGCAGATGTGGTTGAAATTCCAAAGCAAGCTGATCCAGAGCTAAAGGTGCAATGGATCAAACAGTGCTACGGGGTAGAGCACAAGGAATTCAGCTCCTTAACCACAGTGGAGAGAGTGTACTCAAAGATCACGTCTTACCACCTGAACCCAATGGTAAGACCCAGTAAAATCACAGCCTTCTCCACTTGTGCATGTGCCGCCTTGAGTGGAAAATTTTCCATGAGTCTTCCACAACTGCTATTTTTGGAAATTCAAAAGAGGTTCATTGAGAAAGAACGTGGAAGACGAGCTCTCCCCTTTCCCTGCCTAATCCGAAAGTTGTGCAAACGGGCAGGGATAACACAATATTCCAACGATGTAATCTGGCATGCCCCAATTGCCACATGGTAAGAGATGATGAAAGAAAAAACTCCTGCTGCCACATAGATAGAGGAGGAGCAGCAACCACCTCCACCACCTACACAAACAACACATTCAGGCTCGCAAAACACAGTAGAATACATCCGCGAGATCCAGGAAACGCTCCTGAGCCAGCAAGAGCAATCTGACAGGACTGGTGGAGGAGAAAATCTTTTGGTCTATCATCCTACCATGAGCCACCTGGAGTAAGTGTCTCAATCAGTTAGCTTGCATGAAAGGGTAGGGTCGATATTCTCCACCGCCCAAGTACAAGTTCCAACCAGAACAGATCCAAGCATCCAAGATGTATCAACATTAACCCAACAGTTATTTCTTGAAATCTCAGGGAATGCTGCTACCTTCTCGGTACGCTTGGAAGATGGTGAAGAGGTGAAAATCCTAGTGATGTAGCACCACGAACAGGAAGTTGCAGCCGAAGTGGTTGCTGACACAATTGCCTCAGCTCTTAATGCACCAACAGCACCTATACCAAACATTCATGGACTGCAAGATGTATAGGTGTCTACTGGAACTTTGCATAGCCAGATTGACGTAGCCCAACATGAAGAGCTATTGGAATGACTGGTGGGAACTGAGCAACCTCTTCCAGATGTCTTCGACCTTTCAGACAACATTACCACAACCGAGTCGGAGCTACTCTTGGCAAGGGATAAGAGCCTTGTTTTGGAACGGCAACTTGAAGTTGCTCAAGTCGCTTGTCAATGCTTGGAAACTGAGGTAGCCTAATTAAGAGCCCAACTTGTCGATCCAGCCATCCTCAACCACGAAATCACCAGAGATGAAGCTTTTCAATAGCTTCAGCTTAAACTTCAGGTTGTTGAGGATGTGCGGGAGACAACAATCCTTGACAAGTCTATGGTAGATGCCTGAGCGTATCACTTAGAAAAGGACTTGGCAGAGGTTTGGCAACAGAACGTATATTTGACCGTAGAGGTTCATCTCCTACACAATGTTGGTGCAGAAAATGAACACATGAAAACTTTCATCCACAAACAGCAGGATGAGCTAGCTAGGGTGAATGCTAACATAAGAAGGTTGGCTACTAAAAATCGAAATCTGTCAATGGAGGAGGTTTGGGCATTGTGACAGAAGTCTACAATTGAAATTACCACTTGGAAAAACGAGGCCCTGAAATTTGAAAAAGTCAAAAATCATTACAAGGACCAAGTGGGATTGCAGAAGGAGGTAAATGAGAAACACATTCAAGTTGCTAAAGCCAAGATGAACCAAGCACTCCAGTAGCTCCGAGAGGGAGGCGATGTATGGAATTCTATCTTTGATGGGTTAAATGCCTATAATAAAGCAGAAATCTGTCTAAAGAAGCTACAAATTAAGGAAATGACAAAGTACATGGAGTTGGCCAACCTCCGATATGCAAACCTAGCTATGCTCACAGTTGGAAGACCGTGGTCAGAATTGGAAAAACAAGTGGCCGCCTCGTATTCCCTATATGAGGGAGAGTTCCAGGTGCACAAAGCAACAAAGTAGAAGCTGCAAACAGTAAATGTGGAACTTGAGGTTCTCTGCACAAGCTTTGAAAGCCAACGTACCATCGCAGAGGACCTAGGCCAAAGAATGAATGACTACCAATAGCTGCAGGCATCAATCCGAGCATTCAACATCGAACGCAAGTAGTTCGTAGCCTGGTTTGTCAACTTGAAAGAACTCTTTCCAGCGCTGTCATGTCCTTGGGAAGTTCTAGCTCCAACACACATTGGAGAAGTTGCCTGGACTGTGAATGATCCCAGAAGCAAAGAAGAAAAGATGAGGGCTCTCTTGGAGGCTTTCTGGCTGCCTCCAGAAGTTGCAGCTACCGTAGGGCAACCATCATTTGCACCGCCACCAATGCCTAGGCTAGAGGTTGGAGAAGGTCTGTCAGAACCACCGCCCCCAGGGATGGTGTGATCTTCTCCAGTAATTTTGTGCATCATTCTACATAGTTTTTCCTCCTCTGTAACTTAGGCACTCGATCAAATTTATGTTGTGTCATGTGTGTGTCATGTATGTGTTTAAGTTATGTGTGTTGTAAATAAGAATCCATACCTTCCAAATTCTAAAGTAACTCGAGGATGAGTTTTTGCTCAATCATGGGGGTATGATGAAGTGTCATTAAGTCAATGCATTGATTGGGCCGCGTATACGTGGCCGCGTATATGCAGCCGCGTTGACATAGCCTCCCTACATTGACGTGGCCCCGTTTACACAGCCGCCTATCTTGGCCTATAAATAAGAGGGCCTTCCACCTCATTTAGACATCTTTCAGTTAGTTGTAGCGAAGCTCTTGCAGTTTGTTCCCGCAAGAGATAGAATATTTTCCAAGTACCCGTAGCAGGTGTAAGAAAAGTGATCGACTCTTTATTCAAGCATTGATGTATCTGAGCCCATTAGCATGATAGCAATAAAGATGAACTATTCAAGCATTCCTTGCAGCATTTGGACTTAGCTATTTTATGCATTCAATAGTTTAAGATGTTTATGCTTTGTTAATTACTTGTTAATTACTTAAGTTTCTATTATTGTCATCTTGATCGCTATTGCTTATTCGTAGTTCGTAAAGGCCATAAGCACAACCATCTCGAACGTAAATCAAACACTTGGTAAGCCTAGTGATGCTTAACGTCTGGTCACCCAGAAGTGTTAGGAGATGCTCAGAACATGTTCGGAAGATGGGACCAGATACTTATGCTAGGAATAGTTAGAATACAAGTTAGGATAATTAGAGATTAGATAATAGTTTATTCCTTACTTTTTATACCTTAATTAGCCACCAAAAGATATGCAAAAAGATATAAAAATCATTACTCTTAATCTCACTTAACCATCATAATTAGAACATCACAAGTGATTAGGAAGACAACAATCATTCTAACCCAAGGGTTTCATTGGTTAGGGCCTAGTGTATGTCAAGTTCTTATAGTCTACAGAATTCGACCGAGTTGTGTGTGAATGCCCGTGATTCGTATGGTTGGGCATAGGGGTATCTAGCTGCTCATCAATGGCTGCTTCAAAAAGTAGCACACTTTGCATGGAATCGACTGAGAGCCTAACATGTGCATATGTCACAAGCATGGATGAACTAGAGCAAGTTCATCACAAACTCTCTAATGACACAAATAATGATACTCACTAGAGAGAGTTGGAAATTCTTGACAAATTCAAATAAGAGCCCCTTGAGCTAAAAACATTATCAACTGGAATGAAATATGTATTTTTGAAAAATGGAAAGTTGGTTATAATCAATGTAAAACTTGCTCCAGAATAGAAAATGATGCTTTTGAAAGTAGTTGAAAGACAGTCAACAGCTTTTGCTTGGTCATATCGTGAACTCACAGGGATTGATCCTAGGATATGCCAGCAAAGCATGTACACTAACCTGACCAGAAAGCCAAAATGACAACCATAGAGGTGATTGAACCTCAAATTGAAGCAAATCATCAAGGAAGAAATTGAGCAACTCCTCAAGGTGAGGTTCATTTATTCCATTGTGAATAGTGAGTGGGTTAGTCCACTCATGATTGTGCCAAAGAAAAGTGGCAAGTAGTGGGTCTACATCAGCTTTTGGCTGCTGAATATGGCAACATTCAAGGGTCATTTTCTGTTGCCATTTGTTAACTAGCTACTTGACACAATATTTGGACATTGCTACTATAGTCTTCTAGATGGTTATAGTGGCTATAAACAAATCCAAATTACACCAGAGAACCAAACAAAAACAACATTCACGAGTCCTTGGGGGACTTTTTCATATCATAAGATGTCATTTAGTCTATGCAATGCTCTTGCTGCATTCCAATACTTGGTCTTGAGCATTTTTCAACAATAGATTGGTAGTGGTGTAGAAGTCTTCATGGATGAATTCTCCACCTATGGAGCTACATTTGAGCAAGCCCTTAACCACTTTGAACAAGTGTTGAAATAATGTGTTAAAACTAACTTGTGGTTCAATTGGTAGAAGAGTCACCTCATGGTCTAGGAGGGCATTGTACTAGGGCACAGAATCTTGTAAACAAGAATTGAGGTAGATCCTAAGAAAATAAGGATCATCCAAGGAATAACCTACTAGCCATAAGTAGTTAAAGATGTTTAGTCATTCCTTCAACATACTGGCTACTACCGATGATTCATAGAGAATTTTTCTAAGATCATAAAATCATTGGTCAAACTAAAAAAGAAAGAAGCTCCCTTCATCTGGACCATAGAATGTGAAAAAGCATTTTAGCAACTGAAAGAGAATCTTGTAGAAACTCCAATCCTACAAGCATCTAACTAGTCCATACCATTTTATATTATGATGGATGCATCAAATTGTGGCTTGGAAGTAGTGCTAACATAGCTAAATGAGAAGAAACGACCATACTACATCCACTACGCTAGCTGAAGCATTGTGGATGCACAACTGAACTACACCATCATAAAGAAAGAATTGATGATAGTGGTGTTTTCTCTAGAGAAGTTAAGGCACTATGTGCTTGGATACAAGGTGTTTGTGCACATAGAACACAGTGCAATCCACTTCTTAATGAATAAGCCAGCAGTGAGCCCCCATGTCATATGATGACTAGTGATATTGTAGGAATTTGATCTTATAATGATAGATTGAAGGGGCACTGAGAATGTGGTCACTGATCACTTGTCTTAGTTGTGATGGGACAACAAAGAGGAAGAAAGCCCATTATCTGATACATTTCCTGATGAACTCCTCTTTGCTGGGGCTATAACTAAATAGATGCCCAATGAGCCAAAATGGTATGATAACATTCTCACCTATCTTCTCACTTAGGAGATGCCACAAGGGTTGGACCACCATAAGAAATAGTAATTTCTTCACCAAGTAAAGCACTTCATGAAGATTAACGGATACCTCTACAAGGTGTGCGTCGATGGGTTGGTTTGTTGGCATGTCCTTGATGCTGATCAATTGTGTGTTCTCCAAGATGCTCATGAAGGTCCTTATGGAGGACACTATGCTAGGAGATGCACAACCAATAAAATCCTGATGGTAGGGTACTATTGGCCAACACTCTTCAAGAATACCCATAATTATGTCTGCTCTTGTGAATGATACCAATGAGAAAGTGGAATGACTACTCAAATGGAGGCACCACAACAATGGATTCAACCACTAGAACTGTTTAACATTTGGGGTATTGACTTCATGGGTTCCATCATGCCCATGTCAAATGAAAAGGTGTACATCATAGTCGTTGTTGACTATTATATGAAATGGGTAGAAGCAGCAGCCATCATTGACTGTACATCCTCTATTGCTACTTGATTTGTACAAAAAAAAAATTGTAAATAGGTTTGGTGTGCCATATTCATTAATTTCTAATAATGGAACTCATTTTATAGGTACTACTTTTCAAAAGCTCATGCAACACTTGGGGGTTGAACATAAACTCACAACACCTTACCATCCCCAAGCTAATGGTCAAGCTAAGGTTACCAATAAGGAAATCACAAGTATACTAACAAGAACTGTTAGCATGTATAGGAAGGATTGGAGCACAAAACTGAATGATGCCTTTTGGGCCTACTACTCAACTTGGAAACCTTCTATAGGCTACTCTCCCTATGAGCTTGTGTACAGTAAACTACCAACACTTCCTATTCAATCTGAACTCCAAACACTTTCAATGGCTTGTCACCTTGACCTTGACTTGAGTCTAGTCCAAAAAGAAAGACTAATAATCTCAACCTACTAGAGGAAAATCGATTAGTAGCCCTATCATCTAATGAGTTACAAAAGGCCTATAATAAAAAGCATCATGACCTAAAAATTAGAAAAGTCAAATTTCAACTGGGAGATAAGGTTCTTTATTGGAACCCCACACATGTACTTGAACGAACTAAGTTCCAAACATTGTGAAAAGGACCTTACATTATTTATGAGACTTTTCCTTATGGGGCCATGCTGATCTATAAACCTAAGAGCCAAAACAAGAAATAGCTGGTCAACATCCAACAAATTAAACCTTTCCATGAGCATATGCCAACTAACGTAACAACCTCATCAAACAGACAACCACACTCCATATTTTGGATCTCCTCCTTCCAACTTAGTCATGGGGGAGATGGCCAACCACGTTAACCATACATGAGACTCCTCAATTTTTCAAAATTTTTTGTTCGTTTGACACATTTTTTGTTTTACAACTTTTTGTTTTACACATTCTTTATTTTACATCTTTTTATTTTTATGTTATTAATCATTTCTTTTTTTTTACACCATTGTTAGTACATTTGCTATTTCTTGAATATTTTACACCTTCTTTTATATTTTCTTTTACTTTATTTTGGTGTGATTTTCTAACTTTTTGTTAATAAGTGGTAGGTACAATGGTAATGTGTTACTTAATGGTGGTATGTACTATTTTTGTTATTTGATTATTGGTGTCTGGTTTCTCACTTTGAATATTGTTATGGATAATTAGGACATGGTTTCTTTTTCATGCAACATGAAGTGAGTCCACAACATCCATCCATCCACACACTCTATGGTTTTCCTTGTTTTGGAAATGTGTAGTCTCTTTTCATTAATAAAACTTTAATAAATTTGTGACTTTGGTAGTCTCCGAACTTGGGAAGGATTCAAAGGTTTAAATAGGGTGTGACTTCAAGGGGATTTAGTATTCTTTGTGCTTTTCTATTTGCCTATGTGCATGTGTGTTTTCATGGACTTCTTACTGTTCCATGTTGATGAGACACGATTCGCATGAGCCGCGATATTGCATCCCCTACAATATTGCATCATCCCCTGCGATGTCGCGTACATGATATCACAGTCCGCCATCATATCTATAAATAAGAGGTGGCACTTCCCTTATTTCCCATCCTGAGTTAGAAGTATAGAAACTCTGGTAGTTTGATCACTCCAGAGATAGAATATTTTCCATGTGCCCGCAGTAGGAGTCCTAAAGTGAACGGATCTTTATTCGAGCAACATTGTACCTGAACACAAGTTGTGTACAACAATAAAGACGAGCTTCTTGGATAAACCTTGCAGTGTATGGAATAGGATTTTATTTATTGTTTTCTCTCTTACCCTTAAACTTCTAGAATGCAGAATGAGTACGACTTGATTACAAGCATCTAAGAATGTGTACAGATAGTCAAGGAATCAGCTGCTCATCGCATGTGATATGAGTACGACTTGATTACGAGCATCTAGTGTGACTACTTGGTAACCCAGTGGCGTATCCAAGATCTACGCTTGGTAATCCTAGTGGTAGTCCCAGATGTGTACGTTTAGTCAAGGAATCGGCTGCTCATCGCACTTAGGCTAGATAAATTCTCTCAATCCTTTCCTCCTAGTTAAATGCCTCAGTACGACCACTTCGAGCACGTGCGTTATGCGCGGTGATCCTAGCAACAATTAGTGTTTGGTAGCCGTGGTTGCATCGGTTTAGGGTGTATACGGTAAGTAAGAACAAATGTTGACACTAGGTAATTTAGACTTAGTCATTAGTTAGAGTTAGTTAGTTTCTCAACCCTCAACTCAATAGCATAGGAGAAAAACATAAAAGACCATAAAAATCATATACCTCAGACTTACTTAACCATACACTGTGACAACCACAAGTAAGTCTGGGAAGACAACGAATGATTAACCCCAAGTGTTTCATGGGGCGTGTAGGCACTTAGTTTGCAGAGTTCAACCAAATCGTGCGTGCTACGCTCATTTCGTATGGTTGAGTGTAGGGGTACCTCGCCACTCATCATTGGCATCGTTGCTGGGGAGTAAGTGTTTGTGCACCGAATAGAACATAAAGGATGTCACTCACATCATTGGGAGCCTAAACGAACCTTTGGGTTAATCAAGATAAAAATTTTATAACGGTAAAATTAGCACACCGATAACAATCTCTTCTTCTCATAAGAGCAACTCAGCACCTAAGGACCATACACGAGACAGTCGGTAACATAAAACTCATAGCCAAAATTAGCCAAGTCCTAAACAATACAAGATAGTTTATACTCATCTCGATGAGTATATTCCAAACTTTACCTTTATCCTCCATCAAGATGAACAGTTGCGATGGAGAGATTTGCAAGGTAGCATCATGTTACCCCCAGATCGATCAGTCCCTAACATGCTCTTCTGTGATTTGGCACAGATTAGCATGATGGAATTATTTGCTGAATACATTACAGATGACTTTGATATGAGGGATTATCATCCCACAGAAGCACAACGTATGAGGGACTCAAGGCAGGAGAGTCAACATACACTCTTGAAGGGCAAAGGTCTACAAGTCCTTAGCGAAATAGGAGATGAGGAACCCCTTATAACAGGTTCTTTAGCAAATGATGTTCCCCCTCCTAACGATGGTGAGGAGGTAGGGTATCAGAACCTACAATCAATGATACATAACCATGGTTCTGATGCCCGTGAACACCAACTGTTCATAGAAGAAACAACCACTCATGCTAAGGACGAACACTTAGATCGTCATCACAATCGGGGCCGAAGAAGTAGAAGAAAAGATAGGAAACATCTTCATGGTGATGGTTCCCCTTCTTCTTTTCCTTCTTCACATCACTCACCCTCTCCTTCCACATCTGGGTACAGCCATCATGAACACAATGGAGAGGATAAAGGTAGATAAAATGAGAGGCCTCGACGGGAAGGTCGAGAGAGAGGACAAGGGCAAGGACGTAGGAAGAGTAGGGAACAACGTAGACATCACAGGCATCATGAAAGAGATGATCATGATGAGCCCCTACTCGCAACTTGAAGCATGCTTAACATAATAGAGGAAGTTAGGATTCCCACAAGGCATTTAAAAGATAGTCGAGTCAAACATTTAGACATGAACAATATCCCATGATTTGAAGGGGGATACAATGCTGATCCGCAAAATCATTTACAAGCATTCCACGATGCCTATGCCTTGCAAAATATAGAAAATGAGTGGAAAAAACTTAAGTTGTTCCCAAGGATACTCATCAAGGAAGCAGAGAGTTGGTACTGGTCCTTAGAACCAGAAACCATCAGGAGGTGGAGTACGATGTTAGAACTGTTCAACGATAAGTATCAGATGTATTCCAGAGTGTCCAATTTGTGTAAGAAGATCCAAGGCTAGAAGCAAGGTACTTATGAACCCTTGGATGCTGCCATGGCCTGCTACTACACATTGTTACATCATTACCCAGGCCATGGGTATGCTCAGAGGGATCAACTTCACCACATCGTGGATGGGCTAAGGCATGAAACTAGAAGAACCCTTGGAACTTATGCCCAAGGGAGACTCTCACAACTTAGAGCCCATGAAGTACATCGCTTGTTGGAGTAAGTAGCAAAAGAAGAAGGTGAGCTACGAAAAAGGGAATGTACAAAAGAATACAACCATGATCCCTCTCTTCGAAAGAAGGGAGTAAAATTTTGCGATGAAGAGGATGAGTCACCAATCGAAGAGTTGGTGAATAGAAAGACCTTGCCACTTCAAAAGCTCACAACAGAAATAGCAGCTAAGGTAGATGACATATGGAGTTCCTTAGACACTAAAATTGAAACTGTCTTAAAAATTGTAGAAGAGTCTAAGATAGAACAAAATAGTGACAAAGGTAAGACAAAGTGGAGAGATTTAGGCCCTGCACATAACAAGGGTAAGGGGAAAATCACTAACTCCAATGGGGTTGTGGACTCTAACACAGATGATGATGGTCGATGTGAGATCTGCTAATATGACCATCCTATNCTTCAGAGCACCCTTCAGTCCAACAGAGCTTAACGCATACGGTTATGTTAACGCATACCGGAACTGACTGGATCAAGGTAGACCAACTTCCTAGGAAATTAACTGACCTTGGGAGTGCCTTAATCTATTTACAAATCACCGAAAATAAACCACATAAGGCTCTTCTTAACTCAGGTTCCAGAGTTAACTTAATTTCACGAGAAATGTGTCAAGCCTGGAACCTGACCCAACTTAAGAAGAGCAACATTCAACTAGACCTGGTGGACCAGTCCATCACCATTCCCTTGGGATTGGTGGAGGACATCATTACCACTGTGTGTGGTTGATCTTACCCAGCTGATTTCCTGGTGATTGAAGTCAACAACAACGAAGGGGACTTCCCAATTATAATGGGAAGGACATGGCTAAGCACAGTAGACACATGCCTTAGGATCCACAATCTTTCCTTGGAAATCTCCAAGATAAACATATGTGGAAAGATCGAGAAGAGGATAGTTCCATACATCACA
>MNCI01006835.1:33645-76910 GCA_015680685.1 Gnetum montanum | reverse complement strand
TATAGTTGAGTGTAGGGGTACCTCACCACTCATCACATGTCATTCAATAACAAGAAGTTGAATAAGTCCTTGCATGGTGTGGTTCTCATCAAGAAAAAAGAAAAAAAAATGATGAGAATTCAAAGCACACCCCTTGGACAAAATAAATGCATACATCTTGGCATGGTGTCGTTTTCATCAAGAAGAAAAAAAATGATGAGAATTCAAAGCACATCCCATGGACAAAATCAATGTATGTGTCTTTACATGGTGTGGTTCCCATTTCAAAAAAAAGACACACAATGGAAATTCAAAGTACACCCCTTAGATAGAAAAATCGGGCTACAAGCACTGGTTATGGGACTAGTCCCCTCTAACTAAGGCCCTTCCTCACTTCCTACTTCTTCTCTAATAAGGAATGGTGGTTGTTTTGTGGGAGTGCTCTTATGTCTCAGGGGATGAACTGGTCTTAGAATGACGATGCGAAATCACTGAACATGGTTGGTTTTGGTCTAGACTAAGGATGGATCTTATCAAGTCATTTAACCACAAAATCCACAAGGGACTTCATGTGACTATAATTAGGAACTCCATTACACACACACTCTCTCTCTCTCATCCATCTATGCTTTCCATGTCTCACCTCACTGCTAGTTTCATGTTTTGGTTCAATGTCCTAGTTTGATGTGTTAGAATTCTTAGTTAGTTTCTTCTAGGTTTTTGTACTTAACCTTCTGTAACCATTAATCATCCATGAAGCCCATGGACTCTAAGTTATGCAAGGGCATAAGAGGCTTGTGCCTGCTTTGGGGAGGATCCACTTGCATATCTTTTGGTTGGGTTAGTTAAGTTATTTACCCTTAGACATTTTTACAATCAAATTCTCTTTTTTTATCCCATCAACGACATCTAATTGTACACATCTTTACAACAGTTTTCAGTGAATTCATCTTTTTATTATTGTGAATCTTTATGCCCTCTTCAACTATTTCCTTGTGTTAAAACTTTTCAAAATTCATGGACCACTCATCTAATTTACCTTATTTGTTAGCCTTCCTACTAACACTACTAAAGAAACCAATCTACCACAAACACAACTTAGCCAAGTGTAACCACTAATGAGATAAGGCATTTAATTGCTATGTGTTACACATTACATACTAATTCATGATTTTGTTATGATTGTAGTGGGAGGCATGGACTAGAAGCAGGACTATCTTTACCAAGGTTGATGCAACAGTACCACATAATGAGGATCATTCATGATCATTAGATCTCTTTTCTCTCTCATTCTTCTACTGCTAAGAGGTGTTGGATGTCAGTGTTATCTAGGGTGTTCACTTCTCTTATCATGAACAACCCATTTTGTAAAAATTGTAATTCCATACACTTGGGCACTCAGAGTCTGTTTGTTCCATCTAAGTTAGTTTGTAATGTTAGTCAATAATCCCATACCTACCAAACATGCTTTGTAAAGAACTTGTTCCTCCTCTTCTTCACTCGAGGATGATTTTTTATTCAATCATGGGGGCATGATGAAATGTGTTTTACATCTACTCCAACGTCAAGTATGCAACATCAAAGCTGCAACATGGCATATGTGACATCAGGGTCTTGATGCGACGTCATGTATGTGACGTCGAGGTATATACTCCAGGCCTATAAATACTACGTCTAGCATTCACAATCAGTTTTTGGTCATTTCTAGTCAGAGTAGTGAAGCTTTTGTCGTTTCTTTAGCTCAGAGTTAGAATATTTTCTGAGTGCCTGTAGAAGGAGTCTAAGTGTGTACAGTTCTTTGTTCAAGCACTAATGTACCTAATCATAGTAGTGTGACAAGAATAAAAGGAACTCTTTTGACAATCCTTGCAACACTGAGAATAGCTTAATATTTTCTTTATTGCATTTTACTTTCATGCTCTTTACCTTAATGCATTTGAATTAAGCAATTTATTTCTAGTAGTTAACAAACACAATCATGACCATTTCGAGCATTCATATAGTACTTGGTAACCTAGCAACGCTTAACGTTTGGTAGCCTAGAAGTGCTATATGTGTTCAGGATATGTCCAAGAAAGTGGGATGGTTACTTGTATTAGGCTAGATAGGTAGTAAACAAGTTAGATTCTAAGTTACTCTACTCTTCATTCTTGTTGTAGGCAATTACATCTATAAAACATAAAACGAGAAAAATCATATACCTCAATTACACTTAAACCATACCCTTGAACCTCACAAGTGTAATTGGGAAGACAACGAATGTTCTCAATGCTCATTTCACTTCCTAGAAGAGCTAGTGCATTAGATAACTATAGGTCCACAGAATTCGACCAAATTGTGCATAACGCCTTTGTGATTCGTATGGTTGGGCATAGGGGTACCTTGCCACTCATTAGCTTTCCTATACTATTATTAGTTTTAGTGCTAGTATTTAGCTAAGATTCAATTATCTATGGAATATTAACCATAATGTGTAATTATGGAAGTATATAATTCATAAGATACAAAATACTTCCACTTCTTCAAAACTTAAGTACTTGATGTAGATGGTTTTTAAATGGTTCTTCCTAATAAAAAATGTCAAGGAAGTCTATCTATTAACAATTACATGTCAAATCCTCACATTGGACAATATGTTAAAGATTTGTTAACTACTAATAATTCATTTGTAGCTATTGATCAAGAGACAAAGATATATATATATATATAATGTTGATTCTATTAACAAGGCAAAGGCCTCCTCACTCTTCATCCAATGTTAATCTTTTCATGGAATGTTTGATTTCCTAACCTAGAGGGGAGGTTTTTCAAAATTGTTTGTAAAAATAAAAAGTTTAAAAGATATCATGAAAAACCATTAGGCCTTTTCTTTGTATTGATTTGGAGTTTCTCCTCTTAGTTGTACTCCTCTACTTTTGTACTTAGATTTTTTATTTGAAATATATTTTTTTGGGGTTCAACTACCAAAAATTAAGCATTTTTTATGGTATTTGACTCATCAAGGTTTGCTTATATTAGTATTCACCACTCTTATTTGGGTATTTATGATCTTAGATATCCTCTTTGCAACATGGATGACTCATTCATCTACTACTTTTTTACTTTTCCACTTGCTCAAAGTTCTTAGTGTTGGTATAGCTCATATTTACATAGTTTTAAGCCAAGGCTAGATGAAGTTTTATTTGATGATACTCCTTAACTTTTGGTTTTTTACTTCACACTTAGAATTTCTTTTATTCTCTTGTTCTATATACTATTTGGAAACTTTGATATAATGTGGTTTATCATAGAGATAATTTGATTAACATTCTTTCTTTGTTTGCTCAAGATAACATTATTTAATAACTCATGCTTTAGTTACAACCTTGAATGTATACATATTTTTTTCTTTATTATTTACATGAAGCCTTTAGCAAGAAGTGAAAACCTAAGAGGATGCTTTTGAAAGAGGGTAATATCTTATCCTTTTCTTACCCACAAGGAAGGTTTTTCAAAATTGGTTACAAGGATGAAAACTTGAAAAGGTATTCCCAAAATCAATGGGTTATTCCTTTTACATTTTGCTAGAGTTTCACTTCTCTTTGGTGTTTCTTTACACTGTACTTTGAATTTTTTACTCATAATACATTTTATTATTAGGGTCCAACACCCCCTCCCTCAGCCTATCCTTGGCAATATATAACATTATAATAGGAATGAGGTATTAGCTAGGTAACCCCAAAACACTGTTTCGATTCCATTAGGCAACAGTGAGTTATAAAGTTTTTTTAAAAATCTATGAAAGGAATTCTAAAACTAGTTTGATAGATCCAAAAGGTCTCATTGAGCGTAAAAAAAATAATAAGAGTCCAGTAAATCCTTTGTGATTTTCTAGACATTATAAAAATGTTTAGTTTCTAATTTCCATCATAGTTGTTTATCCCACTCAGTAACATTATATCTTAACATAACCTTTACAAAATTGAACTTAGAACTTATACTTCACAAGTTACTATTTTAATTGCTTGTCATTTCTTTTATGTAAAACAAAAGCTAACTTTTTAAAGTAATATTAGTTATATCATAAGAATAAGGTGTTAGCTTAGCAGTAAGACTCTTGATTTGGAAATACTAAGTGATGGGTTCAATTTTAGTGGGCAATGCTAAGTTATAAAGTTTTAATTTGACTACATGTTTTATTTGTTTGTTTGTTTTTACCATATATACATCAAAAGTATTATAAAGGAATATAACAATGCCCTAAATGCAACTTGAACTGATAATCTCTTGCTTAATACGACAATGAGCTAACTTGGGGGTAAATATTGTTAAAACAATGTTTCAAGTTCAAACACTCCTTACTTTCCTCCCCTATCATTACTACTAAAGTAGTAGCTAAAGAAAATGCAATTCAATTGATAAGTTCATGCTTATGCAACCAATAAGTTACAAGTTCAAGCTTTGTAAGTAATATGTTATATGTGCTCCTCGAATGTTGGTTCACACAATATTGTAGTAGAGATTAGTTACCTGCAAAACAATAAATTACCGTTTAAATTACCTTAGAATGTCGGTACTAGGCTTTTAACCTAATACCTTTCGGTGCAAAGGTTACGCTGCTGAAGGTACCTTGTGCAAAATCCTTACAAGGCTTTCTCCCATCAAAAAATTATTATATGAAACCATCTTAACGACGATTTTTGAAATCCATTTCCTTCGAATTTGATAAACCAAAACAAAAAGCGTTTATTACTTTTTTTTTTTTTTTTTAGAAGGGGGAAAAGGAAATGGTAAAAAAGTTATGTGGTCATTGAGGAGACGTTGAAGCACGGAAAGGAAGGGCATGGTAGCCCTTAGCCGTTTGGATAAACTAACCGTTGGATTGGACGGTCAAATTTAGGATTTCAAAAATACAGAGAAAAAAGCCGCATGCATAACAGGCCCAAGAAAAGCTGCATTCATGTCCAATTCTGCGCCCCAAATGCATGTGTCTTGTTCCCAGCTTAGCTTTATAAGCGGAGCCTTCGTTTCTCTCTCCTGCATCATTCTTATTCTTCTTCTTCTACTTCTTGTTTGCAGTCTCTCAAATGTGTTGATATTTGGCAGCATGGAAGTCCCGGACCTGCCACAATCCATGTCAAATGCAGATGCAGAGCAACAACCGCAACAGCGCAGTAGAAGAAACGTCAGTAGCTTTATCAGTGCTCGTCTTTTGCATGAGTCCAGGAGGAGCACTAGCTCTACCACTGCTTTTGCTACTGGCTCTCTGTTCAGCCCTAATTTCAGATCTGCAGCCGCCAATGCCGGATGGGACGCTGATTCTCTACTTGCCAGCATCGAAGAGCAGAGTTCTTCGCCTCTGTTGCTCGGCCGTGTCGTAGATCTCAATGACATCGTCATCGAAGATTCGCCTGATCGACAACTGCAGCAGCAGACTAGAAAGAGACAGGATCGAACTCCTACTCTCGCAGCAACTCCCGGCAGCCTTGCAGGGAGGTAATTATATATATCGTTCTCATTCAATTACATTCATTAGATTTCGTGTCTGTGGCCTATTTTGCAGTTTCTGTATACACATGGTCAACAACCCTTTTTAGGGCATTTTAGATGTGTAGGGTTTTGCTGAAGCACCTACTGAATCTTGGTTTTTCAGTATTTTAGCTTGTTTGCGTCACATGGAATTCAATTTTTACTTTGGCTACCAAAATTCTCAAGCTTTTAGTGCATTTTAGATGTTTAGGGTTTTGCTGAAGCACCTACTGAATCTTGGTTTTTCAGTATTTTAGCTTGTTTGCGTCACATGGAATTCAATTTTTACTTTGGCTACCAAAATTCTCAAGTTTTAAGTCATTTTTAAATATACGTGAAAATGATATTTTGTCATTTTGACTTTCGAGTTTCTTCAATCGGAGTTTGTTCTTCATGATTTAATCACACATGGGTAAAAAAAGGTAACGTAGAGCAGTAAAAGAAAAGCATTGCAGCCCCGTGTTTGGTTCACATTGATTAATTTAACGGAGATGTGGACTAGTTTTTATCTTGCAGTACAGTTTTTCTGTTATTTGTTTTTCAAATGCCCTTAATATTACAAATGAAGTTTACAATTTAAACAAGCTTTCAAGAGTGAAAAAGCTAAAGTAAAGAAAGTATACCAAACAGAATTGTTATCAGGTTTTTAAGCTACATATATCTCACCTTAAAGCCAATAAGCAACAAAAGCATCACATTGATATGGGATATATGAAAATATTGAGATAAATAGTCATCAGAAGATCTGATATTCTAGATAAATTTTAGGGGTAGCACCAATAATAGGTAAAATAAAAGAAACACATCGAAAATATCAGGATATCTGTAATACAAAGTTGAAAACCGGAAAATACACTTGTCAAAATAGATTACTTGGTTAAACAAATGAGCATATAAAAAAGTTTGTGTTTCATCTGGTCTGAAAGTGAATGTGGAAAACTAAAATGATGATATGGAATATAAGAAGTGTAAATTACCACTTTAGTTTTGGATCTGAAAATGTGAACTCCTTTGGAGACTTGGGTCTCCATTGTGTAAACGACTGCAGTGTGCTTGGAAATTTTCTTTTAAAAAATTTCCAAACTATCATTTATCCTACTGTGCTATATGGGTAATATGGGTAGACAGTGTAGGGACCAAATCTCAATTTAAAAAACTGGCAAGTTATTGAACGGGTACAAAATATTTTTTATTTAATAAATTGAAGGTTAAGGCTCAATCATTATATCCAATGTTTCTTTTAAAGTGTGATCTAGTTTTCTTAAATCCTAAAGCCCTCTGTCAATTTATTGCTTATATTCATAACCTTGTAGAAGTAAAGTAACCTAACTTTTAGTAAGTTTTTATATTTCTTATAGTCTGAAAGTCAATGTACAAAAACTAAAATAATGATATTGGGTACAAGAAATGTAATCCATGCTGCATTAAAATAGTCCTTGAAAGTACAAAAGAATAAAGTTGGTACTTTCAGCGAGTATAATGGCTCAAGACTTGGAATATGTTAGAGAAAGAGATGCAAAGTAGTCCTAAGCACATCTGGAAGTTGGTTAAACAACATATTTTAATTCTAAGGATAGAGAGTGGAAGATTGATTCACTTACGAAGGAAAGAGCGTACATTTAAGTTATATGAGTTTGGAACCCTTGAGGATGAGTAACATCTTCTTCTTAGTTTTTATATGATTGAATATTTAAGGCAAAAATATAATATTTCTGCCAAAAAAATTGTATAATTTATTTTGTTACAACTAATGGTAGTTAGCTACTTGGTTGTCAGTTTTTGTTTTTCATAACATGAATGTAGTGGTTGTCCAATAGCTCCTTTACGTCTATGGATGTAATAAAATCTCTAGTTCCAATTCCAGTTTCAAAAAAGGCATAGGCAAAGGCAATAAGGGAGATACACAAGAACTTGAATAATTCTTGATACAGCTCCTGATAAATGTGAATGGTGAAAGAAATTTAACCTTGCATATTTAAAACATCTCTTGTTATTTTTGCCATTGAAATCATGTTAATTTTAAATGGCTTAGATGAACTGTGGTTTAGAATTTGTTAGTTTATGAATCTTAAACATCTGGGCTCCTATTTTTGTCCTGTGTTGAGTGTAAACCTTGAGAATTTTTACAGTAAATATGTCACGTGGTATTCTCTGAAAGAATTGTAAAATGCATTTAATATCATCCATTCAGTTTCTTATTATTATTTTCTTGTATTTTCTTTTGTATCCATTTCTGACAATGTGACTCAGATCTTGGTTCAATGTTATCATTTTTTACTATTCAGAAATAGGAGGTCGAGGACACAAGATTTAGATCTAGAGAACTTGCCAAGGGTCTGTTCTCTTCGTCTGGATGATGAAGTTCTTATCCTAGGTGCAGAGATAGCTCGTGATTCTATTTTGCAATTCAGGGCTTCAAGTAAGACATACTTTCATTGATGTTTTACTATCATGTTGCTTGAGGACGCTTAATTTTATTATTCTAATGCTTCTGAACTCTCATAATGGCTGCTTTGGCACACAAATCATAGTAGTTACTTTGATTTAGTTCTTTTTGGGTTGCAGCATTTAGTTTTCATTATTTTCCCAACTTTTTTATATCTAGTTTTTAAATTTGCGGTGAGTCCGAATGAGAAAATTAGATGGCTTTATTTGAACTCTATTTTATCAACCTTTTTTAACAGAATGTTTTGCTAGTTTACAAGACAATGATTACTTCCAACAATGCTTTGGAAAATATAGCTTTATTATAGTAACTATTTCATCCTCTTCAAACTAACAGTCTTGCATACTTATTTTGGATTCAGCCAGCGTTAGGACTTTGGTTCTCATCTTATCCCATTTACCGGAAATGATCGTTTTCAGCATCTCCTTCTTTTAAAGATAAAAAGAACATTATATATTATCTTTATTTTAGGGTTAGCGAAAGCACCTAATGCATAGGTTCTATCTATTATTAAATATATTCTATTTGTCATGTACTGTTACTTTACAATAATTGTTTTTAAATTTTATTCTCTATTTCATATATACTTCATGTCCTCTATTATGTTTTAACCTCAGTTTTCTTATTATTTGCTGCTTTTATCTTACCAAACTTATTTTGTTATCTTCTTGCATTATTAAACCTTTCCCTCACATATAGTACAAGATTTGCATTTTGAAGCAATGTGTAGTTCAAGATTATCCTTTATTATGCCAGTTTCTTATCTGAAGTCAATCTATATGTCGTAAAGGTTATTCAAGAATATGCTTGTTTGCTTTCATATACCTTTGTTCTATTTCAAGTATTTTGTTCTTAGAATCTATTATATATAATGGGTGGGATCTTGTATGCATTTACTTGCTGCGACTGTATTCTTTTTGTTCTCTCTTTAACGGTTTAATACTCCTTATTTGGTATCATATTTAACAGCTAGTTCAACAAATGAATCCAATGCCAAAGAAAATAAAACTATTCCCAAGGTGGACTGTCCTAAAAGTAAGAAAGAAGATTGTAAACCTGTCACTTACAAGGATAGTGAAACCCAGATGACTCCCGTTAAAGCTGATAAATCAAATTCTGTGAAAGGCAGTGCTGACAAAAAGAAAGAAGAAATCAATCAGCCTCAAATCCAGGAAAAACTCAAAGAAGAGCTTAGTTGTGCGGTAATTTGAATTTCATTTGCTGCAGTTCCAGACCTTTTTTGGAAAAAATTTGTAGCAGGTTGTTTCATATTGTATTCTAATTTGAAAAATACAGAAATAATGATTCAGCATAACTGCCTTATTTGTATGGCTTCTGTATGCAGATATGTTTAGAAATTTCATTTGAACCATCAACTACATCTTGTGGCCACAGGTACTCTCGTTAAAACATAGAATCTACGGATACTTATTACGTGAAGTTGAAATGAAGCTCAATATAGTTTACTAGATTTCTATGCAATGCAGTTTCTGTAGAACATGTTTGAAAGGCGCGCTTGAAAAATGTGGCCCTCGTTGTCCCAAGTGTCGTCAAGCCTTGAAGTAAGTAGCACTCTATAATGACCACATAAATTTATGCGTCACTGGTTGGTTCTCATGCGCTACCCCATAATTGCATTTACAGGAGAGATTTTAATTCCTGCCAGATAAATACTGTTCTTTGGAACACAATCCAAATGCTCTTTCCTACAGAGGTTGCCGAAAAGATCAAGGCAAGAGAAGCTGAAAAAGAGAAAAAGAAATCCAAGGAGAAACAAGAAGACAGTGAAGGCGCTGCTGGTGGTCGTAACCGGGTTTCTGAGCCTCGGCCATTTTTAACAGGTAGTGCAATTTCAAGAGCGAACAGAACTTCTCTGGGCAGGAATGTAGAAAGGGACCAGAGAATGAACAGACAAAGACGGGAACTACCAAGCAGGTTTAGAAATCCTACTACGAGTAGTAGGATTAGAGAAGCTGATTTGCAGGGTCACCAAACCATTGAAACTGATGATGTACGGACAACCATTGATGATTTGACCAGGATGCAGACAATGAGCAGACAAAGACAGGAACAAATAGATGCTCAAATTGCAGCTAGATTGCAGGAGCGAGAATTCAGAGATAGGCCAAGAGGGGGCTTTGCACAACCAAGAACTGTTTCATCAGCTGCTGCTAATTTGAGAGCCATGGCTTCTCGAGCCATACAGAGAGTTAGAAATTAACTACCCATCTCAATGTTGTGCGTACTTCTTGCCCTGTATTTCTTGAAGCATCCACATGAATCGACAAATTATTCCTTTGGAAAGTTCAGTTTTGTCCGGAAGATGCAAATTTGGCTAAGATTTTAACTACCCAATCCAGTTCAGTTTTGTTTGGAAAATGAAAATTTGGCTGAGGTTTTAACTAACTTTATCTTAGGTGGAGCCCTTGTGTGATATATCAATAACGAAATACGTTGAAATTTTTTTTGGTTAATATCTAATGTCTGGGAAAATTTTCTGCTGGAAATTTGATTGTCTGCTTTAGAGTGCTACCTTTGAGCCTCTCTTGACGCTTCTGAATTCTTGGGGTATCCTAACTTTTTAGCATCTCCCGACATTTCTGAATTTTTGGAGTATCCATAAGTAGAAGAACTGGGAACGATTATTTGATACTCCGTTCTTGATCCTCGGTTCTTGGTACAATCATCTGAAGCGTTCAATGATTTTTCCTTTGAGCAATTTCTCTTTGAATGTTTTTAAGAGCATTTTTGGTATGTCAGTTAGAGAGGATCGAAGAAAAGCAAAGACCGAAACAAAGCTTCTAAAAACAAATGTAATAAAAAAGTAATTGCATTTCCTGAGATGATTTTTCTTTTTGCAGAGGATTCCGATAAATTCATTACTATAAGAGCATTTTCTGGTTTCATATTGAAAAGCAACTATAGAAGTAATCGAAGCTTTCGCACCAATGTTAAAATTTTCGTTATTGTATGGATCCGTATCCCCAAAATCAGTATGTCCTTGGGGGGAAGGCGTTCAAAGCCTTCAAGAATGATAGGCTGATTCTATCATGGCCCCACACTGCAATTTATATATAAAATGTAGGCTCTTTGTTAAAGGAACAAATCTCTTGTATACCAGAATTTATAGTTTTTATGACAAAGGAGTCATCGTAAAACTCTACTACAAAACTAATTGCAGTGGGAAATTATTTTCTACAACTTTGAAAATCGTGAGTCTTACGATTGATTATGATTAATTACGATCTTTTTGGTATATACCAATGTTTCACCCGTTTCTGCGTTTTTAAGATGCTGGGACGTCGGAACACGTTCCTAAACCTGTTTGGGGAGGGCCATGGGTTTTTCGCAAAGAATAGTTGCACTTAAAATATTCAGATTTCATGGTGTTGAAATTTATAGATAATTTATTATTCTTGAGATATTTTAAAAATCTGCAATACAATTTGAACAACAAACTGAAATACTTCAAGAAAAATTCATATTGCAATGTAAAAGCCTATAGTAATTTGGTGGAAATATAAATACATTTGCTTTGTTTTTCCTAAAAATCCTATATTGCAGCCTTGTATCAAGAGTCTTAAGAAGTTTCTCAATGGAAAAATGAGATTGTAGCCCACAAGCTGTAAATCCCATGCATCACGGCTTGTGGAGGTCAAGAATGTTTCACAGGTTAGAAACATCATGTATTCTATCTTGTGGAAGGCTAAAGAATGTTCCACAAGCCATATGCTAGGTTGTGGAAATATAAAAATACTCCATAGGTTATGAAATTTACATTTTTAACTCACACAATAAACATCTCAACTCTACACGATGGGTAGTGTGTGAGGTCTGTGTGGGATTTGAGCTTTAGTTTCACACAATAAACATTGTAGTCCAATGTTCAAAACTGTAATGGATGCAAGCATTATAGATTCACAACCTATAAATGCCAGATTTGAAACCACATTTGGGACTTTTTGAGTAATTTTTGTAGAGATCATTTTAGCAAAGATCAACAAAGCTTTTGCAAGTGGATTTTAGCAACCCTTTTGCAACATTAATAGCAATGATTTCTGAGAGCATGAATTGATAAAGTTGCAGATCAAATCGAGAAAAAAGTGCAGATTCCTCGTAGGACATTGCAAACTACACTAGATTAGAGTAGAGCATTAATTTCTTACGCCTTAAAGCCTTGATGTATATTCTCATAACCCTCCATTTCTTATATTCATTGACATTTGTTATTTAATATAAGATTTGTAGTTATTCTTGTATGGCAATATTATCCTCTTGTTCTATCCGCTCGAATCTTATGCTTCCAAACTCGTTTTACATTATTTTTTATTACAATTTATCCACATTTACATAAAATCGGTAACAGACTTTCCAAGTCTCTGGGTGATAAACAAGACTATTCAAGGCACTTTGGATCCTTTTCAAGGCTTGTGGATCCACAAGTTAAACTATCTCACACAGGATCTCTCTATTTTTTCTAGCACCAAATTTTCCCATTGTTACACAAACCATTTTGACAATGTTTTAGAATAAAATGAAGCATTGTTATTGGTTTCTTTATTGCATTTTGGATACCAAAATATGTTGGATGTCCCACTTACATTCTCGAATGTTTGGGGATAATGTTTCGAAATATTTGGGGACATGTCCCAATCTTGGGAACATCACAAATGTAATTTTTCTTATAGAAATGCATCTCTACATAACACTAGTATATACAAGGTTATTAATAATCTAGTTGATAGATTAGTACTGGTTATATACTATCATAAATAGAGTACAACTAGAATTGGTTCTACAGCTTTATAATTGCTTTATTATTATATTTGGACTTTTGTAATTCCAAGTTGAGTTCATGAGCTCTTTTTATCTTTTGGTAGTGCTACTTCTTCCTTTGGTAATGCTATAACTTTTGCATTGCCCTATAGTCTTACGAAATTGTAGGTTCTTTGATATAGTTACAATGCAATTGAGATTTTTTATTTTTTCTTAGTCTTACATGGGCTCAACCATGTCAAGCTTCTTCGATAATCTACAACTAGGCTATGACAACTATGTTCAATTATTTTCTTCTTACATACTTGGCTTTGTGAATCTTTGTTCTTTGCCCTTTAGTATATGGACTCACTTTGCTTACTTTCTTCAATCTTTAATGCTTTAATCTTTCTTTTGGACATTGGGTATATTCAAGACTAATACTTCCAAGATGATTTACTTAGGAATGTGTTACAAAGGTCTTGGTTTCATTAGTCCTTAGGAATTGAGGTTGACATCTTTCTCCTTAGGTACCATTTAAAAGAGGTGGTTGTTTTTCTTTAGGAGAACTCTTTGTAAGTATTTTTCTTCTTCTTGTTGTCATATTTACAATTTAGTGCTTTTAGATCTTAGTTAGTCAAGCTGAATTCTCCTTACCTTATTGGCTTATGATCACCTTTGTTGTTCCATGATTACATATGTTAGTTAGGATGATCTAATAAGGCATGTTTATGGGTGAAACACCACTAATTTCAGCCTAGCACTTTGAAAACAACTCAAGTCCTTTCGAGCTTTTGGGAGGAAAAATCTGACTAAGGCATGAAACGCAAGTCCATCTTGCTCAAGCCAGCTTGCTCACACTGTCAAGCTAGCTTGCCCTCAGCGTGAGTAACTCCGATAGCTTCAAAATCAAGTCAAAGATGGACCAATTTGAAGGTGCAAGCCATCCTCAAGGGCCACTGATGTCAACTCCAAGCTTCAACATTTAGGGATTCAAATTTCAGCATCAAAAGGTGGAAATTTCCTCACTCACACTGTCACTCACGCTGGCAGCGTGAGTGCAGTGTGAGAAACTTTCAGAGCCCAAAACTGAGTCGAAACGATCTGATTCCCAACGTCCAAGTCATCTTCGAAGTTCATCATCGACAAAATTCAAGTTCCAGCCTCCAGAATTCCATATTTCAATTCAAAATTGCAGTTTTTGTAGCTCACGCTGTGGTCATGCTGCACTCACGCTGGCAGCGTGAGTCCAGTGTGAGCTACCCAAAATGGTATAAAAAAAGTCACATCAGGCTCAATTTTTGACTTACAGATCATTCCTAAGGTCAGCCATATAGTCAGACAACAGTTGCACTCAAGAAATAGGCTTCAAAATCAAAATTTGGTGGAAAATACGTCATTCTAGCTCACTCATGCTAAGGTCACGTTGGCAGGGTGAGTGTAGCATGAGTGCAACGTAAGTACGCTGAGGACATGCCAGACAAAAATCAACTCACGTTGGAAGTCCTAACCAGGTGAAAATGCTTCAAACAACCACAAAGCCACTCAATTGACATCTGCAGCAATCAATTCAGAGATCCAGAAGTTTCAAGCGAGCCAGAGTCAATTTCTCTTATTGTACATTATCATTTTCATTGTAAATTTTCATCATTTGTGACCTTGCCAAGCTCTTATGCTCTAAATTGTATGTGCTTCCATAAGCGTAAGCGAGCTTGAGTAAGCCAACACACGCTGTAATATACAATGCACCTGGTCAAAAACGTGGCTTGCCCGCACATGTCCAACTCACATACAGCTATCTGTCAGACATGTGTCACACGATCCGTTTTCCTCTCATCTCTTAGTCGTTGATTCCATCCATGAATTTTGTGCCCAAACCTGACCAAACCCTATAAATACCCTATCAATTCACATAAATAAGTTGGCAATTTTGAAGGTTGAAAACTTAGGAAACTCAGACCAGCAATCCTTGGGCGCTTGGGCACACTTGACTCCTAGCATCTAAGCACTCTTGAAACACATCACATCACCCTGGGGCTCGGTGCTTGACCTACCATCCACACGTGCAACTATGCTTTGACCGGTGCACATCTTTTCTAAGCAATACAATACAATTCGTTTTGCCAACCATTATATTATTTACTCTATTTACATTCAGTTTACATTTTTTCTACAATACTGTTCTATATACGCTCTGTTTACATTTCGTACATCATTAGTTATGGTAACCCCAGTGCAAGCCATAGTTTACACACATGGAAGTCCTTGGTTGATTTACGTGCAGATCATCCAAGGCACTTTGCCTTCATTTCCTTTTCCAGGTTGCCCTTAGGCAAAGGTAGGGTTAGCTGTGTCTGCTTGACGATCTTTCAGTGTTTGTTTTCCCTTCCAGCCTTACACTGACGATTTAGGTCAGTATAGTAAATTAGCGCTAGAAGGAGGGCCGACTTGTTAACTATCCATCAAAATGTTGATCACGCTACCTATCCAATTGCTACATAGACGAAGTGTTGAAACTAAAGCCTAGGTTGTCCAACTAGCTTACATACACCAGCTTGACTTACCCAACCTATCCCCAGATACCTCACACTGCAGCTACTCACGTGCTGATAGTCAGTCACGCTGTAGTTAACTCATGCTGCAATTGCTTACGCTGTTACCCAGTCACACTACAGTTAACTCACACTGTAGTTGCTCATGCTGTTACCCAATCACGCTGTAGTTAACTCACACTATAGTTGCTCACGCTGTTACCTAGTCATGTTGCAGTTGCTCACGTTGTTACCCAGTCACACTGTAGTTGCTCATGCTCAACACGTCCAGCCTAGCTTACTTACACTCACTATGGAATCCTCCCAGATTAACCCAGTGACACTGCCGATCTCTAACTTTGGGGCTAAAACATTGAACCCTATGACTGCTATGGAACCCATAACTGTTATTGAACAAATAAACCCCCAAGGCCCTACATGCCAGTCACTCAGGCTACAGGGCAAAGACCCTACCTATGCAACTCTTACACTCGAATAGTATAACTTGATCTGTGTCAAGATCCAAGCTAACTTACCCATCGATCATGTAGAGAGGGAAGTAAAGCGAGACTATGAACTTATTTACAAAGGAGGTTGTGAGTTTATCCCCTTAGAATTTGATATACTCCCTCTTTCCAAACACCATCATAGACTCATATCCCAGCTTCTCATGGCAAGAGGTCAAGCCTTACAGCCACCTCCAATAGAGCCTCAGAGTGGAGATGAGGAAGATGACTTCACAGCCCAATCTAAACATGGGGATTTGTACCATACCGTTAGCCCCCACGCCCATACAAACTCATTATTCCACCCTTTTCTAGAAGAAACTATGCTTCCTCCTTCATCTGTAAACACTCGAGCACCAGTTTCTTAATAGGAAGTACTTGCTTCCATTCCCATCTTCTCCGTGCTCAACATTCAATCTGATATGTCCGCTTCCATCATACTACCATAAGTATAGTCTCAACAGCTCCCTCCCCAAACTAATGTAGGATCAACCTTTCGACCTCAAGTAATTGGAATGCCGTCAGTTATACCAACTTCAACATCCACCCATTACATACCTCAAGTACAACTTCATGGAGCACCATTGATTACTTCAACCCAACACGTTCAGGGTGTCACGTCACAACCTATGCCTAGGCAGTGGATTCCACTAGCTGTACAACAAAACCTGTCTACTCACTACAGAGTATCACACCTCGTAGTCTCAGCCTCGAATGTCATTCCACCGCAAAAAATGACAATCCAACAATCTCTTTTTCCACAAACGATGCAACAGTCAAATCATTATCAACCACCACCAACTCAACCCACTGGTCTACCTACCATCCAAGAGTGTGCAAACACAAAAAAAATGATGCACTCATTAGTAGAAGAATTAAAGCGCCTTAAAACTATAAACACCGAGAAAGTTAAGGTATTGGATTTCTACCAAAATGATCCAATTGACCCCTCGATTCCTCCATTAACCTTGCCAAAAGGAGTCTCATTACCCTAGCTAATCAAGTACAATGGAGAGGGAGATCCAAATTCTCACCTAGTGACATTTTGAACAAAATGTCTATTGTTGTAGGCATGGCCTCATGTAATTCTGCATGTGTTTGCTATGTCCTTAACGGGAAAAGCCTTAGACTGGTACCGATATTTACCCTGTAGCTCCATATCTTCTCTAGAGGACTTGTTACACTAGTTTGTCACCCATTTCAAATACAATCTAAAGCTTGAAGCCATGTTGGATAGCTTGATTCAGATTAAACAAGCACCATTAGAGCCAGCATAGAAATTTATCCAAAGGTGGAGCACAACCTTGAACGAACTTCACGAGCCCATCCCTAAAACATATCTACTTACCATCCTTAAAGCGACCATGAATAACTTTATTAAGTCGAAACTTTATTATTTGAAAGCCCATACCTTGAGTCAAGCATTCGCACAAATTAAGAACACATAAGAGGTGGCACAATCAAGCAATGACCCAGGTTACATGGCCTATAGAAACCAACACGCTCGCAAGAAAAATACAATAGTGGCAATGGTGGCAGCAAGCACAAAAGTAACCAATTAGGCCCCAACAGCTAAGCAACCTAAAGCCCTAGCTAACAAAACTACCAACTTTGGTGCCAACTCACCTACATCGGCAGGGGCCACCCCAAGGCCCAACTTTCAGTGCAACGACCGCTTAAAGTATGCATCACTACTGAGGCAACCCTCTGAACTACTAGAGCAACTCTTGAAAGCCAGGAAAATCAGCCACAAACACGTGTCAGTGATAACCCACCAAAAACATGATAGGTACTGTGAACTACTAAGGAACCCCACATTAGTAGTACCAAATGAGCCCCCGGTCCCACAACATTTTAAATTGGACCAATACTGTCATTATTATCAAATGGCTGGTCATAGTACAGACAACTGTCATGCCTTGTAGAATGACCTATAGGGAATGAGGCCAACTGGTGATTGACACGGTAAGACAATCCAACACAGACGATGCCTCCTATGTCATAAAATCAATTAGCATAGGTGGCAAGCCCAAACCTATGCAACAACATTTTGTGATCCGTGTGCCTCCTAGCAAGGCAAAGGTCCTTACAACCTCCACAAGCAAGAGGCCTCCCTTTGTTAAACTCCACAAGAAAGCAACTGGCATGACTCGCCCACTAAGACGTTAAACTGGCATGATGCAGCAACAAAAATCGCTAATCAACATTTCATCATTAAGGTACCACAATGAGTCAATCACATAACAACTCCTAAAACAACTCGTAAGTCACCCTTTGTCATAAGAGTTCCACAATGTGATGGCCCCTCACCTACCCAAAGCACAATAGTGGGCAACATCTCGATCCCTCCTCCCTTGAGGGTTGACCCCACTAGCAACCCGGGTAGACCCACCAAATGGCAACATAAGAGGAAAAACGAGCACCTCGCAAACCCCATGGCCAAAGCAAAGGCCACAACCAGTAAACAACAACTGAATACTAAGGCCCCTACCCCCAAGTAGGCCAAGAAAACTAAGCCCAAGTCCCCTTCGCAAGAGATCTGTCTCTCAAACTACATGAAGGAAGTCAAGGCCAACACAACGACTAATGACAAGGACTTTGTAGCTGCATTAACCCAGGTAAAACAAACACTCAAGCAAAAGAACACAATGTTAAGCTTGTACAACCTGGTCAGGACCTCATCTGCTCACTGCCAAGCATTGGCCCAGGTCTTGACCTCCATTTCTATTACAGAGGATATCCTTGAAAATGAGACATCCATTCGTGCAACGATGTTACCCCCTACACCACAAGAATTGGGTTCAACAACCTTAGCCTTTCGCGATGATGCAGTTAAAGTCAACCCCGAACGAGGGGAGGTCACTACAGCTCCACTATCCATTGGCATTCATGTTGGACAGTGTACCATCTGTAGAGTACATGTTGATGATGGTGTAGCAACAAACATAGTCTTGTACTCCGTCATCGACAAGCTAGGCCTGGCAAATGAAATCAGGCCAACCAAAACCACATGTCTAAAATCCTTCAACGGATCATGTGTCACAGTTAGAGGTACAATCAACTTAGCCTTTGTGGTAGGAGAGCAATTCCCCACTAATGCAGACTTCATTGTCATAGAGAGATGCCAGGTTTCAACATGAATCTAGGCAGGCCTCGGCTAGCCCAACTAAGGGCCATCTCCTTTCCCATCCACCAAGAAATCCACCTTCCATACGAAGGTGATCAAGTTATCATCCATGGTGACAACGCTTCCTCTTTGACTATCCACAACATAGACATGGTGCAAGTTTTAGAAGAGGAGTTTCTTGGTGGTACACCTATAACAACCAATGTAACACCTAAGGCTAACACACTCGAACGGGTGGTTGAAGCCAATAGCTTCCCAGAGGATCCTAAGCCTTGCACACTCCCCAATCAATGCCTAATCAAGGAAGAAGATCTAGTCCTTAAGGCCATCCATGAACACCTAGATAAACTTGCAGCTAACTGGGAAGATCCTCACTTAGTCACCAAGGCATACAATAACTAAGCATTCAAACTTGTTGACATGGACGAGAACGAGTTTGCTAATCCCACGAATCACCTGTACCTAGAACAGTATTACGTATGACGAGCTTGAGGTATGTAACAGTCCTAGCATCATGACTTAAAATTGATACCACAGAACAGTCCTGGCATCATGACTTAAAACTGATACCACAAAACAATCATGGCATCATGACTTAAAACTGATACCATAGAACAGTCCTGGCATCATGACTTAAAACTAATACCACAGAATAGTCCTAGCATCATGACTTAAAACTGATACCACAGAATAGTCCTATCATCATGACTTAAAACTAATACCACAGAACAATCCTGACATCATGACTTAAAATTGATACCACAGAACAATCCTGGCATCACAACTTAAAACTGATACCACAGAAGAATCATGGAATCATGACTTAAAACTGATACCATAGAATAGTCTTGGCATCCTAACTTAAAAATGATACCATAGAATAGTCCTAGAGTCATGACAATAAAATGACACCACAAAGCTTTGTTTGGTACGATGCTAAACTGCCACATCTGTCCGCCATGACGTGAAACTAGCATCTAGAGTCCACTAAGACTATAAACTGGTTTTCCTCTTCATAGTCCGCTATGACTATAAACTAGTAATGCATCATCTGCTACGACACTAAACTAATGCTATCCAAGGGATTATGACGTGAAACTAACCCGCAACAGTCCACTATGACTATAAACTGGCAACATCATCGATGACTAGGCAATATTTGGAAAGATATGTTGCTGCAATTGGCTGTACCTACTCCAGAAAGACTTGCTGCATAATTTGGTTCATAGGCCATGAAGTTGATGTTGTTCATGATTTTTTTTACTTTGAAATTGCACTCAGTGGCTCCATCTCCTTATTCATCTCTGTGTTTAAAATGCTTAGTTAACTGATTTATTTGTGTTTTTCTTGTCTTCTTGGAGTTGTGTTTGTAGGATGACATACCTGAGGCATTCGTACATAGATGCACTTCATCATGATGACAAGGTATCACATTCTTCTTAACGCCCGTAACTGGGTTAATCAATCTGTTCATAAGTACATTCCCCACTCTTAATACATTTCCTATTCCCCATCATGTTCCCTTTGTCCTATTTAATTACATCCCCTGGATACATTCTACTCCCCCAGAGCTCTTGATACATTGTTGCACACTGTGATCCTCTAAGCAATTACAACACAAAACATAGCACACAATACATGATACAAAATGCAAGTGCTCAAGCACGAGCACAACATTAAAAGCAAGCTCTTTCAAAAAGACCAAAAAGAACAAGAAAAGAAAACATCAAAAAGAAAATAAAAATAAAAAGAAAATAAGAAACAAAAAAAAAGGAAAGGAACAAAAAGGTCAAATAGAAAAATACATGGAAAAGGTCTTCATGACCCCGTTAACATTATAGACCAAAGACTATTGGCTATTCTCATACAAGCCCCAGGCGAGAAGGCAATTGTCTTGGAAAATAGTTACACTCGTGTCTCAAAGAGATCATGTTGCACTTCATCGCGTGGCTTTGGCTATTTACAACGAGCCTCGTAAACACTCTATAAGAGTCCCGTTTCTCCAAAGAACACACCTCCAATGTCTTGGCTCTGAGTCTGCTGAAAACCAGCTATTGACAAGGACCAAAGATATAGCTTGTTCACATGAGAGCATTCCTATCTCACAATTCCAATAGTAATTATATCCCTTGATCAACTCTTGATTTCCCCAGTTACAACCACTACCCTTGCATTTTGAACTGCACCTCCCCAACGCCATGTACTTTTGAACATGGTGCGATGACGTCCATCCAAGGGTCGACGGTTAATGCTTGGTACTTGTTTGTTCATGGTGGTTTGCACTTCTTTATTGATGCCTCTCAGGTGAATTCCTTCAAAATTCAATAAAGAGGGGCCAATGAAACACCACTAATTTCTTCCTAGCACTTTGAAAATGACTCAAGTCCTTTTGAGCTTTCCAGAGGCAAAATTTGACTAAAGCATGAAATGCAAGTCCAGCTTGCTCACACTATTAAGCTAGCTTGCCCTCAACGTGAATAACTCCGATAGCTTCAAAATCAAGTCAAAGATGGCCCAATCTGAATGTGCAAGCCATCCTCAAGGGCCACTAATGTCAACTCCAAGCTTCAGCATTCAAGGATTCAAATTTCAGCATCAAAAGATGCAAATTTCCTCACTCACACTATCACTCACGCTGAGGTCACGTTGGCAGTGTGAGCAACTTTCAAAGCCCAAAACTAAGTTAAAACGATCTGATTCCCAATGTCCAAGTCATCCTTGGAGTTCATCATCGACAAAATTCAAGTTCTAGCCTCCAGAATTCCAGATTTCAGTTCAAAATTGCAGTTTTTGTAGCTCACGTTGTGGGCACACTACACTCACACTAGCAGCGTGAGTCCAACGTGAGCTACCCAAAATGGTCTAAAACAAGTCACATCAGGCTCAATTTTTGACTTGTAGATCATTCCTAAGGTTAGCCACATAGTCAAAAAATAGTTACACTCAAGAAACAGGCTTCAAAATCAAAATTTGATGGAAAATACGTCATTCTGGCTCACTCACCCTAAGGTCACACTAAGGTCACACTAGTAGCATGAGTGCAGTGTGAGTGTAGCGTGAGTGCAGCGTGACTGTAGTAGTGTGAGTGCAGCGTAAGCACGCTAAGGACACGCTAGACAAAAATCAACTCGCACTGGAAGTCCTGATTAGGCAAAAATGCTTCAAACAGCCACAAATCCACTCAAATTGACATCTATAGTAATCAATTCAAAGATCCAGAAGTTTCAAACAAGCCAGAGTCAATTTCTCTTGTTGTACATTATCATTTTCATTGTAAATTTTCATCATTTGTGACCTTGCCAAGCTCTTACACTCTAAACTGTATGTGCTTCCATGAGCGTAAGCTAGCTTGAGTAAGCCAACACACACTGTAAGATACAATGCACCTGGTCAAAAACGTGGCTTGCCCGCACATGTCCAACTCACATACAGCTATCTATTGGACATGTGTCACACGATCCGTTTTCCTCTCATCTCTCAGTCGTTGATTCCATCCATGAATTCTATGCCCAAACCTGGCCAAGCCCTATAAATACCCTATCAATTCACATAAACAGGTTGGAAATTTTGAAGATTGACATCTTAGGAAACTCATACCAGCAATCCTTGGGTGCTTGGGCACACTTGACTCCTAGCATCCAAGCACTCCTGAAACACATCACATCACCCTGGGGCTCAGTGCTTGACCTGCCATGCACATGTGCAACTACGCTTTGACCGGTGCACATCTTTTCTAAGCAATACAATATAGTTCGTTTTGCCAGCCATTATATTGTTTACTCTGTTTACATTCAGTTTATGTTTTGTCTGTAATACTGTTCTGTATACACTCTGTTTACATTTCGTACATCATTAGTTACAGTAACCCCAGTGCAAGCCATAGTTTACGCTCAGGGAAGTCCTTGGTTGATTTGCATGCAGACCATCCAAGGCACTCTACCTTTGTTTCCTTTTCCAGGTTGCCCTCAGGCGAAGGCAGGGTTAGCTATGTCTGCCCGACGATCTTTCGGTGTTTGTTTTCCCTTCTAGCCTTACACCAACGATTTAGGTCAGTACAATAGGTTCTTTATATCTTGTGAATATTGTGTCCTTATATGGATCATTGTAACAATTTTTAACTTCTTTTATATATGTTAAAAAACTAGTAATTATACCTTAATGAGTATATTCTAGCACTTCCTTTTAAACATTTGTTTCTCAACTTTTCTTAATTTTTTTATTTTTATGAATTTGTAAATAGATTTCTCTTAGGTATAAATTTGCAAAAATATGTTCCTTTTAATATGTTAAAGATATTCAATCTTTTCATTTTGCTCTTGAACTGATGCAAAAGTTCATCCAATGATGAAACAGTTTTCTTAATGAGATATCGAAACCTATAGCTAAAACCCATCTTTTGGTTATATTCAAGAGGACAGTTAATGATTTTATTAAGTCCAAGATGTACTACCTTGACCTATAGTCACTTAGTTAAGCATTCTCCCAAACTAACATAGAGAATGCCACAAAGACTAACCACAACCCTACCTACATGGAATATAATAACCAATACACATGAAGGGATAATAAGAGAGGCAAGAAAAACAACATGGATGTAGCAACTATGGCCAAGGAAACCATGACAACTAACCAAGGGCCAAGAACCAATCAACATAGGGCCTCTTCTAACAACCATGACAACCAACCTTTAACATTTGAGACCACAGCATCAACTACCTCTAGGTCCAACTTTGAGTAGATAGATAAGACTAAATACACTAGGCTACCTTTGAAGCCATTTGAGCTCTTAGACCAACTGTTGAAGAGTGGAAGGATCCAATATAAGTAGATGACTAAAACTACTCATAAAAAGTATGAAAGGCTATGTAAGATAGCCAAGGATCCCACTCGTACAATAAAAGATGATCCTCATGTACCTAAGTATTTCAAACTCTATCACGTCTGCTACTATCATCAATTGCCTGGCCATGATACTAACTTTTGCATTGCACTAAAGGATGACCTACAAAAGATGATAGATAGAGGCAAGTTGGTTCTAGATGCTTCTAACCCTGTCCAACCTCAGAACCAATCAATGCATGTGTACAAGGACCCATTGAACACCAACAATAGCTCATACATCATATCGATGCTCAATTTTTATGACAACTGAAGGCCTACGAGGGAACCATTCATGATTCCCATACCCTCTTGTAATGAATGGGGCTCTTCCACTTTCACTAGATGAAGATCCCCTTTTATTGTAAGGATACCATTGTTGATGCCCCCCAAAAAGCCCTTCGTCATTAGAGTGCCCTAGCCAGCCACAACCCAACATGCCCCTATAACCATACAACAACCTTCTATGGTGGTGAATGCTACAGCCTCTTCCTCACAACCAACAGACGATAACCAAAGCACCTCTACCAAGCAGAGGAAGAAGCCTAAGCAAAATCCTAATGATAAGGATGATAAGTAGGCCAAGTCATGGAAGGAAGTTGGCCCACCAAGGACCACTTCCATATCATTAGTATCCATAACCTCATCAACCTAGGCTCCTTTGACATGCAAACCATGGGAACAGTCTAAGAGCCAAAAGAAAAGGAAAAGAGGAGAGACCACAACAATAATCCAAAAATGAAGTATGCATTTTGGGTGCATGAAGGAAGTTAAGCACAACTAGGGTGAAAAGCCCATGGCCAATGACAAAAACTTACTAAGTGCGATGAAGCAGGTAAAGTAGTCTATAAAATAAAAAAACACAACCTTGAGCTTGTACAACCTAGTTATGACTTCTACTACACATTGGGAAGCACTAGTAAAAATGTTGACTTCTATTCCTATTAGCAAGGATGTCCCCACTAATAAAGAATCCATCCATGTAGTGATGGTGCCTTCTTCACCAAGGGAGACAAAGTCAATATCGCTAGTGTTTCGCGATAGCAAAATCAAAACTATCCCCCAAAATGGCAAAGTGACCAAGGCTTCTCTTTTCATCATGATACAAGTAGGCTAGTTCAAAATGCATCGAGTGCTTGTGAATAATGGTGCTACAACAAATATCATCCCATAAATCATAGTTGAGTGTTTAGGCTTGATGGAGTAAATACAACATACGATAACATCAGCTCTTAAGTCCTTTAATGGATCATGGGTTGTTGTTAAGGGATCCATCTCCTTAGACTTTGTAGCAGCGGAGCAATTACCCACAACTATGGATTTCTTGGTGGTAGGGAAAACACCATGGTTTAACCTCATCTTGGAAAGACCTTGGTTGGCCCAATTACAAGTCATATCCTCACATATTCACCAAGAAATTCACCTTCCCTATGAGGGAGGTGAAATCATCATTCATGGTGACAATGTAGTTCCCCTAATTGTTAATAACATGGATATAGAGCAAGGGTCTAAAGTGGGGTTGCAAGAAGAAACTTCCAACCATGAAGTTAAGCAATCCAAGAGAGTAGAAAAGTCAAAAATGACAATGATGGACCAAAAGATGCATTGTGGAGGTGGCTTCCCTTCAATATCATTAGCGAAGTACAAGCTTGTACAAACTAGGCCTTATACATTTCCTAATCTCTCAAAGATTAGGAAGCATTTTCATAAGTGATGTATGCTCTTGATCCTTCCACCCTATGCCCTTGTAACCTTATAATCATATGTACTCATGGCTAGTTAGCCTAGATTTTATTTTGTTTACTTTACTTTAGTCTTTCTTTCACAAGTTTACCTTTATTTGCATTTTTATTATTAAAACGTTGTTTCTTTTCTAAGCATGATATAAATTACAAAAACTTCATAAAAATTTATAAAACCATAAAAATATTAAAACATAAAATAAACAAAAATATATCTTTTCTTACAAACTAGGCCTGTCATGGCCTAAAACTAGCATCAACTTAGGCTTGCCATGCCCTTAAATTGGCAAATCAATTAAAATGACATGTGTCCACCATGCCCTTTTTCCCATTTTAGCCTACAACCATATCACTAGATTCATCAATATAGTCATAGATAATCATAACATGAAACCATAAAGCTATGATAAAATCATAACACTAGAACAATTTATCCAAAACTAAAACCAAAATTTAAAATGCTTATAACATACATAGCCATAGCCACACTATGTGGCAAAGTGTCCAAATAATAATAAATAATAACTATAAAAAAATCCATAACAAAGTCTTGGCTAACAATAGCCATCAACATCAATGATAAATGCAAACATCATGGGCAACTGAAGGATGCTAAGGAGCATCTAGAAGAAGAAGTGGTGGGCCATCCCCACTCTCACTGTTGGGGCTACTAATGTCTCCTTGTGCTTGAAATATAACACAAATCCAATTAGCAAACAATAACAAACCTTTAACTTAAGCAAAAAATTAAAAATAAAAATATATTAAACCTATAGGGAATCTGACTCAATGAACTCCGGGGATAGATGTTGAAGACCAGTCTCCAAATGATGGAGAAACTAGTCTTCCATCATGTTGGCCTAGTCAACATCCCTAAAATTAATACCTATGAGGATTTTTTTTGCATCCACTCTAGTCCAATTAGGTAGGTTCCATGATATTGTATCTATAGAAGTCTCAATTATAGCTATGGTGACCTAAGGAGTAGGAGATTCAGTCACCATGAAAGTGCTTTCAAAGAGTTAGTAAGCACTCTTTGCTTGAATCCCCTAAATGAACAACTCTCTCTTGCACCATTCTATTGTTTCTCCTTAGCCATTTAAGGTATGCCTCTTAATCAACCTTGTATTTTCTCTTATCATCCTTTTATGTCCAACCCCATTGTAGGACCTAGGCATAATATTCCTTCCAATCCTTGGATTTTTAAGACATGAGATCCATCTACATTTGCTACTCCACCATCTCCATGGAAAGTTCCACCTTATCATGGATGATGTTCCAATAACAAGCCCACATGATCTCTTTGGTTGGTAGGCTCTTTGAGTTAGCCACTTGAGTTTCCATAAAGACCTTGTGATCTTGGAGATACTTGATCACCTCAACTTACCATTGGATCTCCTCCCTTAAGGCCACAACTTGCTCCCATAGGAATTCATTGGACCTTTGGAACTTCCATGAAGTTTTTGCACATGAAATTTCAAGATCAATGGTAGTTTTGTATAACTTCAAGGGTACATTCTAAACATTGAAGAGAAGATATGGCAAGGAGTCAAAGTCCATGTCATGGGTGGAGTCCCATACTACTGATGACACTATAAAAGATAATGCATAATCATAAATATAACCATAAGCATGATCCACAACCAAACATAGCAATACAATAAATACAACCTATAATCAAATATACCTCTACAATCTAGCAAAACAACTAAGGATAATAAAACATAGTGCTTCCTGATCTCAGGTGTGACCTATTGCAACTGATCAATGATGTCCTTGGCCATGCCATGCATGAACTCCATCTTGTCTGGAAACTCTACCCATGGTTTCACATGAAACTTAAATGTAGAGGCCTTTTCCTGTGGCTAAGAAACTATAACAAGCATAACAATCATTAAATGGTTGGAACAAAAAATAAAAAACCATAGGCTATAACTAGTAGCATTAAGGCATGTGCATACCTAGCTTCTCTTCCTCCTCTAGGATGATGATAGGGGATGCACCTAGCAATGGCTCATCAAAAAAGACATCTAGATCATCTATATCAACATTGGCTAACCCTTCAACCTCATGCTACTATACGAGTGTCTCCTCTACATGCCTTTGTTCCTCCATTACTGTGGCAACAACATGCCTCTATGCCTCCTTCACTGTAGCAGCTACACATCTGTGCTATTCCTCTATAGTGGTAGCTTGGGCTACCATGTCTTAACACTTATCTACAATTGTTATACATAAAATAGATTACCACATAAAATAGCAATATATCCATAAGACATAATATATAGAATTGTCAAAACATAGTTGAGACATAATGATGACTGCCTAATGTGACATGTTAAACTTCAACTTGAGCTTTTTCTAGGAGGACTACCCTATTGTTGGTGTTGCTTCCTCTACGATCCCATTCAACTTTGCCCCAACTACCTAATCAACCTTAATGCGCAACTCTCAAGCCCTCCTAACATTAGCTGGTACTGTGAGAGGCTCCTCCCCAGTGTTATCAAGGAAGCACACTGACTGCCACTAACTTTCTTAGTGGTCATAAATAGTGATTCCCCAACACCCTCTAGTGGATTCTAGGCTAGCATGGTAGGATAAACATGCTTTATCCAAGGCCTAGAGATTTGGTCAAGGTATTGGATCATAAAATGTTCCTTCCTCTTCACCACCAAGAACTCTGTAGATCTCTTTAAATAAGCTACAAAAATTGCATAATGCATGTGGATTATTATAGAGATATCTTCATAATGTTTGAGGATCTCCTGCTGAATCCCCATAGCCAAAGAAGTAGCCTAGTTGAACCTAGTGCCCTCTATTAGGACCTTCTTAAAGGTTCATACCCATGCGATGCTGATCACCTTATTCTGTGACAACAGCTTAGGAAAAGCATAGGATCTGAATAAGGGATAAGTTTCCCTTACTTCAACATCTGTGAAATCATCCAAGGTAAGCCTGGAGTGGCCATGACTAGCACCTGACCACACCTTTACTTCATCATGACAACCTACTTCCTTCACTAGTCTGGTGATAACTTTCATCTCATCAATGGGAACACCAAACAAGCCACAAAAGGTAGCCTCATTAATAGGTATGGTGACCAGTACACCTCAAACTATAGTGCTAATATGTCTAGCTTCTGGGTCGAAGGAGTTGATGATGTTTAGCATCTTCATAGCAAGGATAGAAGGAATAGGTGCCATGAAAATTTCAAGCAAACCCACATGCTCAACAGTCACTTGGATGTTTCTAGGTGTCTGTCCCCTCAACCACTTCTATGCTAGCCCATCCTCATCAAATTTCAGGATGAGATTATCCTCAAGGTATCCTAAAATGAATTAGGTGATGTCAAGCAAGGCACAAGGTCTTGTAAGATTACAAAAAATTCTTAGCATCAGCATTGGCACATCTAGCAAAACTGAGATATAACCAAAAGCTAAAACTATAAGTTAAGACCATAGAAGACTTAAGACATAGGTAGCCATAACAACATTAGACATAACTTGATAAGCCATCCTTGTTCATACCTTTCTTCTTCTTGTTTGATGAGGCTTGTATAGAGGTTCTAGTGGTAACAACCTTCTCCCTGATGTGCTTGGAGTCCACCCACTAGTTGTGTGCTCTCTCAACATCTACACACTTCTTGTAGATGGGATTAGAGATATCAATGTATTTATCAAAGTCACTTCTTAACTGATCATACATAGTAATCCTAATATTTGGGCCTTTAGTAAATACATTTAATGTGGTTTAAGCCACCACCAAGGTCTAATCATTTATGATTAAATAGTGGTCATTAACCCTGTACGTATAAGATGTGCATAAGAAATGACAAGTTAGAGAAAGGTAAGCTAGCCAAAAACATCACAAACTCATAACAACTATGCTTACCCTGGCAAACTATATACTATGCCAAGAGGGTTCTAGAATAGTGTGTGGACTCAATGTGCCACCATCAGAGTATTATTAGCATTATACAAAAAATACTCTAGCATGCTCTAGATCTTATATAGGTAGCATGTGCTAATGATGCCTCATGTGGCCACTACCTCTCCTACTACCTAGGTTTTCGAATCATTAGTTATGAACTTGATGATCAAGTTAGACACCCAAGGCATTAAGGTCTCTACTATGACACTAGTTGTATCAATAGCTAAGTGTGACCAATCATCACACTAAAGTTTTGTAAAATGTAGGCAAGATATTCTCTTGCCCCCATCTAGAACCATAGTGAGCCCTACTTAAGAACCAAATCAAGGAGGGGGTTGTTAGCCTTGGAAGTGTTGATGTAGCATAGGATGCCCACTAACTCTACTGCTATCAAGATGGGTTTCAAAAGAGCCTTTCATAGGAAACAATACACACCACTAAGACCATATTGTAACACCAAATTTCTTGAAAAAGTTTACGAAACATCTTAGTTAGGGGGAAATTAGCCCCTATAAAAAAACTCTAAGGTTTGGTTGAGATTCATTTGGAAATTCAAAAACAACAATGTAACAACATTTATAGCCCTTAGACATTGTAGTCAAAATATTATAACATGTACAACATCACAACCAAACTATGCCTCAATTTGAAACAATATTTTACATAGCAAGACATTAAAACCTAGAAACAGCCATAGGAAAGTCACTACTAAAAATAGCAAAAAAGTTTTAATAGCTACAAAACTATGTTTAGACCATTACTAACATCCTTAAGCATCCCTAGGCATATAGGAAATTAGAAAGAAAACTCATTAACTATGCCAATGCTGCCCATCTCCAAGGGGTAAAATTGATATAATTGAAATAGGCCCTAACACATGCAGCCTTCATAAAAAATTCACTAAAAATCCATTTTAACTTTTATTTTAGTGATTCCACCACCTTTGGAATCTTGAAATCATGAACTTGATATCCATAATGAGAATAAATAAAACTTCATAACTTTTTTGACAAAAAAATATAGAAAACCAAGCAAGAACCTAGCCATCACCAAAAAGGCATTTTTGCATAAGTTTTATAGAAAATTAGCCAAAAATTCATTCTAGCTTGAAATAGAGTGATTCCACCATTACTTGAAGTTTTACATCAACATCTATGTATCCATAGCCATAAGAAATGAAAAACTAATGTCATTTATTCAAAAAAAATAATTCATAAGCTTCTATGAAAAACTAAAAATAGCACAAAACATAACCATATAGTCTAGCCAAAACATTCATAACTCATTCATTACAACTCCAAATTAAGCAAAACTACAGCCAATAGAAACCCTAAATTTAATATTAAAAACCTAAAACCATAGAATTTGACAATTCATAACCGATATATTAACAAAAAATTCACAAGTATGCTTACTGTTTTTCCAAGACTAGTAAAAAACACATACAAAACAACAGAGCCTAATTTAAAATTCACATAAAAAAAACCTAAATAATCAAATAACCTTAGGAATGCATAAAGGCCATCATAATAGGGGGTAGGATTTAACCAAAATTAAATTCCATCAATCATAATATCCTAGATCTAAGAAAATGGCCCTATCCAAATCTAAATAAAACAACAAAAAATGGCCAAGAACAAACAAAAAATGACTAGCAATAGCCTACCTCAAGGTTGTAGCAAATGAGCTCTAAATCACAATAGGCTTGGGCAAATGGAAGATGCCCTGGGCTATTGCATCTACCTTTTCAATGATTAGGTTCTTACTACTACCACGTCTCTTCTTCATGGTGAATGATCAATGCTAAAAAAGCTTGGAAATTTGATGGTTTGAACTCCAACACTATATTAGAGGAAGATCTAAAGCAACTACACTAAATATTGATGATTCTTGGAAGAAACCCCTCTACTAAAGCTCAAATCTAATGTGCTATGGGAGAGAATGAGATTTGTGTGTGATTTTTGCACAAAATTGAACATAAAACCTATACCTAAACCTAGACATCCTCTGGCATGCCCCCATTGCCAATGCTAGGCACTAAAACTCATGGTGCTCTAGAAGTGCAAAGGGGGAACTCTAGACAATGTTGGGAATAGTGGGATTTGCCACCAAGTTTCAAATTTTTTAATTTTAGAATGGACCCCACTAGACGCCTCCCATGCATGATGTATTCTAAGCTTGGAAACCTTCCAACACTAAGGTTTTGACTCCTTGGAAAACATAAAATCATTTAGCAACCTTTCACCCCTATACCCATGCTAGGCAACATGGATCCAACATGGGTCTTAGCCCTCTTTGAACTACTACACTCCAACACTACCCCCTTGTCATTTTTAGTAGCTACTAACATGGACAAACCCTAGACCCTGGTAGGGAATAAAACCTTAACAAAACTTGCCACTCTGGGCAACAACACTAGAGCCATGCTAGTCAATGTGACCCTAGCATTTCCTAGGGGGTACAACCTTCATACTCACTCTCTAATATTCATCAAGCCCCAATTCAACCCCGAGGTAGGCCCACATAGCCTTAAACCTCTCCAATTACCCTAATAGCTTTGGCATCTCATCAAACTTAGTCGAAAGTACCCAAAACTTGTAGATCTAGTGGAGCCATGTTGAGGGAGCTCCATCCATGCTATCTAATTTGGCTCTAGCATGGATGGATAGGGTGAAATCAAACTACTAAAATTAACCACTTTTTTACCTTATTTTAACCTTGATGACATTCCCAACCTACGGTGCTCAAAATTTGGCACAAAATAAGTAGATTTTACATCCTTGACCTTCCCCACACTAGGATAAACACACACCCCCCTTGGCCCCATCCACCCACATTGGAAAATGTGGGTCTAAGGTTGGTACCTTGAGGATGGATCATAAAAGCCTTCCCATAACTCAAAATTCCCATGAAATTTACTTTGATAGTAACCAAGATTTGAGCTATTTTTTACACCTTAGGCCTTAGCCATGCTAGGGAACCCCACACCCATGCTAGCTAGTATGGATCCAACATGGGTGCCCTAGGAATATGCCATAAAACCACTTTTATAACCAAAAATAGCCTTGAAACTTGTCCTTTCAACATCTAAATCCTGTCGAAGCATTCCAAAACCTTTAGATGCTACAAAATCAATCAAAAATGGTAAAAATATATCATCCCCCTCCCATCCATACTAGGGCGATGCTACCCAACATGACTCAGGGATGATGATTGCATGAGACACCAAGGAGCCCTCAAAATAGTTAATTTTGATACCAGATCTTCACCCTCAACCCGTGAAACCCTAAAAGCCCTAAAACCCTATCAAATCTTACGAAAATGGCCAAAACCTTATAGATCTAGTGAAGCCATGCTAGGGGAACCCTATCCATGCTAGGAAATATTGCCCCAGCATGGATGAAAGGGGTATGACAAAAAAATTCCAAATCTAGCTTTAAAACTAATATATTTTAACTTCCTAGCCTTCTTGGAATCTCTAAAAATCAAAAACTCAATAAAATAGCTCATGTATCATGTCCATTCTCATAGCCACATTGGGAACCCACTTCACCCATGCTAGCCAACATGGGTCCAATATGAATACTAAAGGGGTAACCCATGGGAGGTTCACAAATACCTCAAAATGATTGCATGTTATCTTACACTCTTCCTTAAACCCTATCAACACTTCCTAGAGCCTTCAATCCTTATGAAACCTATTAAAAATAGTAAAACATTGATCCCCTTAGACCACCCACACTAGAGCCACACTAGCCAATGTGGCCATAATGTGGCTTTAAGGGGATAACCTCTAAAACCTTCTAGAAACCTTTGAAATAGACAAATTTCAACCCTAAACCCTAGCCCTCAACAACAACAACCCTAGGGGTTGACATGCATAGTTTATTTACCATTAAACTTGTCTAGATCTGATATCTTAAGGTATTCACACTAGGGGAGGCCTAATCCACACTAGGCAACATGGCTCTAGTGTGGATGAGCTACCTTTCTACTTTTGGCAACAAATCAACATCACCAAAAGCCAAAAACCTACACTGGTAAAGCCTAGGATCCCATAGCTCTAAGTTTGCACTTTTCTAATCTTATTTTGATCTTGAAATCCATCAAGCCCCCTCATCCATGATAGATCCATGCTACCCAATGTGGCTCAAAGGGGTATGATCATGCATGGCCTCAAACAACCTTCAAACATAACCAAATTTGATCAAAAACCTTAGAAATCACTCTCTCTAGCCTTAGGAGCCTAAAAACTTGGTTGATCTACCTCTAGAGCCATCCCTAAACCAAAAAGAAAGTGCACCTCCCTTAAGCCATGCTAGAGCTACGTTGGCCAGCATGGCCCCTGAGTGGGTACACCTTCCAACTAGATTCAACACTTAAAAATCTCTTAAAATAGCCTCAGAACTAGGCTAAGAAGCCCACAGTTGCTAAAACCTAGTTCCAACTACATATTGACCCTATCAATAATCAAATTTAAATTATCCATGCTAATCCCCCTCCCATCCACATTACCTAGCATGGCTCTAGGGGTGGTACAACCTTAAAACATGTTTTTTTGCTAATTTCAACCCCCAAAGAGATTAATTTTAACAAATCTACCCTAGCACTACCTTAGGAAGGCCCTAGAACACTAGTTTTTATCCTTTAGATGTGACAAAATGGATTTTCATTAGTATCCATACATGGGTTGCACATCCAGGCTTCAATGGGCACTTCCATAGGCTAAAATTGATGCTAGAATTGATCTAATCCCTTTCCTAGTCTACTGAAATAGATGTGCAAGCCATTGAAAGTAAAAAACTATCCAAAAAAGCTTGGGAAACTACCTAGCTATCCCATCCATGCTAGAGGTCACTCCACCCATGATGGCCAACATGGGTACCCCAAAAACCATGATTTTTTGCACCAAATCACCCAAAAAGGCCTCTATTAATGCCCAAACTTACCTAGTAGCCCTAAAGCCTAATGCCATGGCCTGCTAAGACCTAAAAATAGTCAAATCTAACCCTAATTGACCAGTATTAGCCAATTTTTATCGCATGCATTCCATTTTCATTAATTTAACCTTATTTCATGGTGTTTTGACTTGTTTTTTTTGCCTTGTTTTGCATTATTGATCTTTATTACCATCAATTGGCCTTACTCTCTCTATATTCACCTTATTTTCTTTATTATGGCCTTTGTTGACCGTTGTTTATCCTTGGATTGGTATTGAATGATGGGTTTGGCCTTCTCTAACCATCATTTGATACCATGTAGCCATGGGCTGCTAAGGCCTAAAACTGGCATCATGGCCTGCTAAGGCCATAAATTGATAAGCTTGTGACTTTTTTTACCTTTTTTTTCTATACTTTCATTTTGCTTCAACTGGTATGGAGCTTGTTTGACCTCTGTTTGGCCTTCATCCCATTTTTATTTATCTATCTCTATCTCTTATAGCCTTATGTGACCTTGTTTGCACTTTGTTTGGCATTAAAGTAGCATATATTTGAATAGTTTCATAACATTTTAATATTATTTACTCATCTTTACCTAGGTGCCACTTAATGTGCTTATGGTTGATATGCATGACTGAAGTATCAGTACCTTGGAGTAGATCAATCTACCCTTGAGCCTAAGTGAACCTCATGGTGATGTTGAATAATGTATCAACCCTAATTACCTTGATCTTGAGCTTGAGAGTCTTGTTGACCACATAGCCTAAATTAAAAAACCTCTAGAATGGCCTAAAAGGGTAGTTAAAACCCTTGACCTAGAGGCTAGTGACATTACTAAAGACTCTCTAGTTGAGGTTCTTTTCATGACACATAGTGGTAAGAAGAAAACCCTAAAACTAAGTTTCTTACTAGAACCTCAACAGGCTTAAGATATCACCAAGGTCCTACAAGACAATATTAAGGCCTTTGCCTAGTCATATGAAGATATGTCAGGTCTTGACCTATGCTTAGTACAACATAACATCATACTTGATCCTAACATTAGACTAAGTAAGTAAAAATTTCACAAGATTAGACTTAATTTGGCCTTAGCAGTTCTTGATGAAATTACAAAACTATACCAAGTTGGTTTCATTATAGCTGTCAATTATGTAGAATGGCTATTCAATATAGTGGTAGTCCCTAGGAAAACTGGGAGTATCCACATTTTCATCAATTTTTAAGACCTAAATAAGGCAACCATCAAGGATGAATTTTCTTTGCCTAGTATTAATCAACTTATTAATACTATGGTTGGGCATGCCTTATTATCCTTTATGGATGGTTTCTCAGGATACAACTAGATTAGGATTAACCCAGAGCATCAACTTAGCATGACCTTCATAACCCCTTGGGGTACCTTTTGCTACACCATGATGTCCTTTAATCTAAAGAACATGGGAGCAACCTACCAAAGAGCCATGACTTATATCTTTAATGGTTAGATGCTAGGTTTTCTCAACAATTATGTAGATGATATAGTTGTTAAGTCCAAAGTGACCAATGACCAAAAACATTGCCTTAATCTTGTACTTAAATGATGCCTCAAATATGAGCTTAGGCTTAATCCTAAAAAGTGTCTTTGAAGTCAAAACTAGTAAGATGCTTGGCTTTGTAGTGTCCAAAGTGGGAATACATGTCAATCCTAATAAGGTCAAGGCCATATCCAACTTGGTAGCACCTGTTGACCATTTGGTATGTCAAAACCTTAAGAAAAATGGAGAACAAGATATTTATGTGGTCTTTGTGTGTGTAGGATAAAAACTTAGATTAAGATAGAAGGAGAGCTCAAAGAAGGACATCTACAAGGTTTCAAGGAAGCATGCGAGAATTCAAAGAACATGAACAAGGAATGAAGACTTCAAAGCTCAACTTTGATATTCATAAGGAAGCCTTAACATTGAAGAATTAATTGCAAAGAAGACATTTTCAAGAATCAGCAGATGTCTCCCATTAAGTGAAGATGTCTCCTAATAGTAATAGACATCTTAGATGAACTGAAGAAGAACCAATGAAGATGTCTTGCAATAATACTAGACATCTACTATCAAGAGAAGAAATCTCCCTAATGATGAAGATGTCTTGGCCAAGTTGAAGGTTGCTTAGAAGAAGACATCTCTCAAAAATAGTAGACATCTTCCTTGTGAAAAATATGTCTCCTCAAAGACATCTCCCTTGTGAAGAAGATGTCTTTCCTGAATTGAAGTCTAATGCAATGAGACATCTCAATCTTGAAGAAAACATCTCTAGTGATGCTTAGATAGTTGTTGAACAAATTCTAAGATGATCTTGGAAACATCTAGGCTATAAGAAGACTTCATTATCTTGGGAAATGTGCAAGTATTAAATGCAAGTAAGTGTTAACATCAAGCAATCATTGTGCATATTATTCTATTGTATTTGTGTGCCTCATTGTACTATCTTTTATACTGTTGTAAGAGATCTATTATGTTGTACCTCAAAGTGTAAGGACCAGCAAAATAGTTGCATCCTTTTCTTGTAATTCTTGTTTCTCTTTTGTTGCCCTGTAGGGTTGATGTGCTTCTTGTGAGAAGGCATTGTCCTTGAGCTTGTTGGAATCCTATAGGATTTAGTGTTGGTGTACACCACAATACTTTGGAGTGAAGCTCGAGTTGTAAAGGTTGTGGGATCTTGCAAACCACATTCTAAGCTTGTGGGGACCTTGCAAGGTTGAGTGTATTCTTGGCATTAAATCACTCCTAAGTGGAGCTTATAATTGTATAGGATGTGGTATTCTTCAAATCACATTTTGAGAGAAACAAAGTCTAGAGGTGTGCAAGCAATCTACCCTTTGAGTGTGGACTATCCAATTTGGGAAACTAGGTTAAAATTGGTTGTGATCTTTGTGGCTAAAAATTTTAATAGGTGGAACTTATTCATCCACCCTTTTTAAGTTCAATGATCCTCAGCACCTACTAACCTTAAAAATTTTTAAGGATTACAAGGAAAATTACAATTTATTCATAAGTTTATTACTAGGTTTATAGATAAGTTACAACCCATGCAACACTTTCTTAAGAAAGGAGTTCACTATGAGTGGATGGCTCAATGTCAAGAAGCCTTTGAAAAACTTAAGAAAGAGTTGGCAAAACTACCAAGAGTCTATCCTCCATATTGTTTTACATATACCTTGCTATCTCTGACATGTCTATTGCCTCTCTGCTCTATTAGAAATGAGATGATGGAGTAGAAATGTCAATATACTACCTAAGACATGCATTAGTTGCCCATGAAACCCGATACACTAAAGTGAAGTATTATCTAGCACTAGTCTTCTCATTGAAGAAGTGGAGACACTACCTCTTTAGAAGCTAGATCAATGTCATTTGCAAGGATAATGTGCTTAGAGCCATAATGAACAACATCTATGAGAGTGACTATATAGCCTGATGGAAAGCCATAATAGTAGAGTTTGGCCTTCATTACATTTCTCAAGCATCAACGAAAGGTTAAGCTATAGTTCTACAACTTATCGTTTTGCCAATTGATGATCATGCAAATATTGATCTTAAGTTTTTTGATGAACATATTAACACCATTAGCCAAGTGCCTAAGGATTATGAGCTGGTCATGCACTTTGATGAAGCTTCAACTATCCATGCGACTAGTGCCTCTACCATCATAACATTCCCATCTAGTGAAATCCAATCCTTTGCCTACTGATTTGAGTTTTCATGTACTAATAATGTAGTAGAGTATGAGGATTTTATCAGATGAATGATGGTAGCTCATGACCTAGGAATCAAACACTTAATGATCAAAGGTGATTCACAACTTGTCATAAACCAAGTAACTAAGGTTTACACTTATAAAGCCAAACATCTACAACCTTACTTGACCTAGGAAAGTAACTATTGCAACAATTTACAAATATTGATATGCAACATGTACCCCAAACCAAGAATATCATAGCTGATGCAATTGTAATGCTAGCCCTTAGTGTAACATCAAATATGTTTAGCAAGTTTCCCACATTGACAATGGACTATGTTGTTTCCATCATGTAGAGCATTGAGAATGTCATAGTTCATACTTCTCCTATAAAGGAGTGGTATGATGATATCAAGTTTTACCTTTTGCATGATTAATCTTTAGCCAGCCTAACTGCTGCTCAAAATGACATTGTACATAAATGATCAAAATAGTACATCATAGTAGGTGATAACACATTATGTTGATGGTCCTATGATGGCATATTATTAGTGTGCTTGGGTAAAACCAAAGCTCAAATAGTCCTAGAGAAAGTTCAAGAGGGTGTGTGTGGACATATAAGACCTAGAGATATGGCTACTAAAATTAGATGGCTAGGCCATTATTGACCCTATATGGAAAGCGACTATCTATAGAAGGTTAAAAATTGCAACACGTACCAATAGCATAGTAACCTTATACACATACCACCAACTAAGTTACACACTACTCAGCTAAGTTGGTCATTTCAATGGTGGGGGTTGGATATGATTAGACTTATAACACCTAAGTCTTCTATAGGGCATATTTTAATGATCACTACAACTGAATACTTCACAAAGTGGGTTGAAGATATTCTCCTAAGAAGGAAAACATTTGAACAAGTCTATAGCTTTATACTTGACAACATTGTAGCCTACTTTGGCATACCCATGACCATAGTTTAGTAGCAAGAAATGAAGAACTTTTGTCATGATCTAGGCATTAAGCATTCCTTCTCATTGATATATTACCCTCAAGCCAATCGATAAGTAGAAGCAACTAATAAGGCCATCATCAACTTTCTTAAAAATATTTTGAACAACAGCAAGCGTAAATGGCATGAGTGGCTTGTCCATACACTTTAGGCCTATAAAAAAACATTCCATATGGCAACTAGTGTAACCCCTTATAGCCTAGTTTATGGTTCTAAAGCTATTTTTCCTTTACATGATAGGTGTCGCTACTCCAAGTAGCCTTATCTAACTTCATCAACAATGAACAACACAAGGAGCTATGGAACATGAACCTAGACTCGATAGAGGAGCAACAAGTGCGAACTCTTGCACACATCGAGAGATATCAAGAGAGGTAAAAGTGGCTACATAACCATGACTTTACCAAGCATAAGATCAAGGAGGATGACCTAGTACTTAAGGTCATCTATGAACATGTGGACAAATTCTCAACCAACTGGAAAGGGCCTTTGCTAGTTACAAAAGCCTATGGCAATGGTGTATTCATAATAGTAGAAATGAATGGAAATGAGTTGGTCAATCCAGTCAATTATTCCTATCTAAAACATTACTACATGTAGTATATGCAAGCCAATCATCAACATTGACAACATCTACAAATAACAAGTAAGCTTGCACAATAGCTTTTGCATAGTAGAGGAACATATGTCTATAGTCCACTAAGACCTTAAACTGGCAACATGACTTTCCACAGCCTTAAACTGGCAACCTTGGTGACCTTGGTAGGCTATTTTCATTCATCATTATATGTGGCCATATGCATTATAATGTAATAACATGTTTTCTTGACTTGGTTTTCTTGTCCTCTTGGAGTTGTGCTTGCAAGATGAAGCTTGAAGTCATCGTGAAGGTGCACCTCATCATGATAATAAGTCATCACATGACCTAAAAGTGCAAGATTCAATGAGCCTACCATACCATACCAAGAATGCTTGTTTCACATCATTACCATTACCACTCCTTGAACCCAACCCTATAACCTTATTATAGCCTTCCTTAGCCTAAATAGAAATGTTGACCTATCTTTGACAATCATGCAATATGACCTTATGACGTCCCTTCATCATGTTCCATAATTAAGTCCATTGAATGTAACACATCTCATTCAATGGGAAAACCATTGATTCTATTGAGCATAACACATCTCATTCGATGGGAAAACCACTAAGTGTATTGGATGTAACACACCTAATCCAATAGGAAAACCATGTCATAATTGGCCTTGGTAGTGAAACACAATGAATGTTTCAGCTCACAAAAAAATGAAAAAGCAAATTGCCAAGAATTCAAATGACCTATGAAGACCAAAAGGCCAAATAGATGGCTCTAAACATGCAAAGGGAGTAGCCTAGTGGAAAAAGAAACCTTGGAGCAAGATGTAGGATCCTCAAACACATTTGTCAAATAACCAACATCTTAAATTATGAAGTGCTAAAGCCACTCATTGACCAACATGTCAGTGTAATAGCCATGATGTCAACCATGGAATACATTATTAGCCCTCATGACCATCTCCCCATGACTACATTACCATCATCTCATAGTAGCTTTATCCCATTATCACAAGCACTCTTTGGTATGGTTTGACCTAACTAAATCAAGTGCAAGGAGGAATCATTGATGGTGGACCTACAATGGTGTTTTTTATTCTCTATATGTGCCTCTTTGGTTAATCCTCTAGACATCAACAAAGAGGGGCCAATGAAACACCACCAAAAACACATGTTGTAACCTTTTTCTTGGCCATGTACTCCTTGTCTTATGAAACCTAAGGCTAAATTTCATTGTAAATGTGAATATTGTAACCCATGAGGTGCAATCTCACGTACTTTATACTTTTGGGGCTAAAAATACCTTATAAGTGGTCAAAGCTTCATTTTCCAAGTGAAAAAAGTTATATAATGTCTATATTTGGGCTTGGGAGGTGGTTAAAAATGTCATTTGGAAATGACATTTTGATGGGTTTTATGGGGGTGTGACATTTTCCATTCTAGAGATACCTATTGGAAGATATTACTCTCCTACCCTTAGCATTGGGGGATAAGACATCAACCATGCTCAGGGTGGGGGAAAAGGTATGATCCTTACTCCTTGTGTTACCAATTTCTATCCCCAGCGTTGCACATTCCCCCTAGTAGTACTCCAACATGACCCAAGATTCTAGCATTGCACTAACTCCAGCAAGGATTTTGCATATCAACGTTACTATTGGAAGACTCGGCATGAGTGGAAGAAGCTAGCAAGGATGAAATTTCCATTTATTATTTTTAGTAAATGGAATGGCTTTAATGCTATGGGGATATAACACTTACCATACATAGTAACCCCCTTGGATTTGAACATCCAACACACCTGCACTTTGCCAGAATTTGTAGCCAAATTTGTGGTCAAATTTATAGTAATCGGCTAGAATTTGTAGAACCAATCAAGCATAATTTGCAACCAAATTTATGCCCAAACCATATAAAACCCAAGCACCAAAACCATGAAAGGTTTCCACACTTTTGCATTTTCAAGCATTTTTTGCATTCAAGAGCTTTGAGTACACATAGACTTTCTTGAATTCCCAATGTGAAATCCATAAACATTATTATCCTTGTTACCCCCCTTTGAGATCTATGAGATTATGGTATTAACGCTGAGCACCAAGGAACCCAAACTTCTAGTGTTGATCACTTTTTTAGTTCAAATCCCTCACACCTCTCAGCCCCCTTGCATCAACAATGTTGTAGACTTAGAGTAAGATTACCAAAGTTTCAAAAGTATCAAAAGTGAATCGTGGAGTTGATCATAGCAATTTCAATGGATTCTAAACCCCTACCCAAGTGAATCCTCTTGCTCTCTTCTAAGGCACATTTTGTACACATTTTTAGACTCTACCTTAATTTTTGAATAAAGTTTACAGTTCCATTTGTATTCAATTCAAATTTATGTGTTCTTATTTTTGGTGCATTTATTATCATATCTACATTTTATATTTTCATTTTTGTTATCTTGTTTTGCCCTCATTAAATCCTTGGGTGATCTATCAAACTATCCAAGGTACCTCGAATCCTATTTTTCACGAAGGCCCTTGGGATCCAGGGTTAAGGTTGTTGCACTATAAATTCCTCAATTTCTCTAGCAACTAAGATTTTCAATTGCTACAAGGGGTAAGCAATAAATTACCTTTTTCAATAGAACAACTCTAGGGACACCCCATCCTAAACAAGATGCACATGTTTTTAAAAAATATATATGCAAAAAAGGTTAATTTTCCCAACACTACATTGGGGTTTTGAAGGGAAATACATTGGCTTAACTACAAAATTTCATAGTAGGGGGATTTGGGTTTTTGGAGTCATCCCATGCTAACTTTGAAGAATCCAACAATTGTTGTGAGAATTTTGTTAACACCCAAATCACTTGCAACTACAATGCTAGGTTTTAGTGGTAAGAAAATGGACAGCAACATTAGTTTTCTTCGTAGAAATTTTTAAAATGCCTTTGAATGTTTTATGTTATAGAAAAATTGGTTTTAGAAGGCAAATCAAATTTTGTGAAAGAGCTTGGATGGAGGCCCTCCTTCTAACACTAGTAAACTACAATGCCTAAAAAATTCGGTTGCTAGAAAACTAAAAATTGTAGGTGGAACAATCAAACCTTGGATCCCAAGACCCTATGAGAAAGAGGATCCAAGGTAGCCTAGATGGTCTTGTCAATCACCCAAGGACTTAGGGAGTGTAAACAAGGTAAAAAATTTAAATGAAAATGCAAATCTAACTTAAAAGAAAGCATAGAAAGTAAATGTGAAATGAACTTGCACAACAAATGAATTGAAAAACTTTACTAAAATAATGAAGGTATTCAAAAGTATAAAGTTCAAAGTGTACAAGTTGTGTGCCCAAATGTGCAAAGGAGTTGCTCAAATGAATCTTGAAGCCTACAAGTTGTGTGGTGTAGTCAGCTTCATGATCCAGGTATTTCCCAACTTTAGGCATCAAAACTCCTTACAAGTTTGCAACTGAGATCTTCAGCATTGGTCACGAGGGGGGTAATGTTCGTTAAGGCTCACAATGATGTGAGTGATATCCCTTATGTTCTAATTGGCGTATAAACACTTAGTCCCCAGCAACGGCGCCTATGATGAGTGGCGAGGTACCCCTACACTCAACCAT
>MNCI01006835.1:9730-31249 GCA_015680685.1 Gnetum montanum | reverse complement strand
ACTGTACATTTCCAAGCCAAGAGAAACCATAGAAATTGGTGGATGGATGGATGAAGTGATCTCATTGCCTGCCATATCAAAAGAAACATACCTTAGTATCAACATTGTGACTTAAAGGTAAAAACCAAACATTAGCAATCAATATGAAAATAGTTCATACCATCAGTCTGAACACTTATTATGGGACGAACTTACATGGTGGTTACACACACACACTCACATAAAAAATGGAAAAGTATAACGATGTTGTAAAACAAAAATTAAAAAAAGTTAAAGAAAGTTGTAAAACAAAAATTAGAAAAGTTAAAGAAATTTGTAAAACAAAAACATGTAAAACAAAAATGTTGTAAAACAAAAATTGAAAAAGAACTGAGGGCCCCATATGATTAGCATAGGTGGCCATCTCCCCCATGACTGAGTTGTAAGGGAGAGATTCAAAATAATAAGCGTTTGTTTGAATTTCTAAGAAGTGCCCAACTTCTCCCAATTGATGATCTTAGATTCAGGGGTGGAAGTTGGCGATGCTCATGTTCCAATGTATATATGCTTTCATTGTTAGCATGAGTTGTCTCCTCAGTTCGTTCCATGCATATTTGTCTGCTCTTATGAGTGGCTTTCAACCACAGGGTGTCTACTACTGGTTGCGTGGTTGCTACATACAGGCATCCTTGTTTCTCACTTTCATGGGCACACCTCTCACATGGAGACATATCCTCCATGTCATCACTCGATGAATCACTGTATGCGATGCATGGAACTTTCTTCTTCTCTATCTTTCCGTAAATTTTTATCTTAGAAATTTGCAAGGAAAGATCACGAATTCCTAGGTACGCATCTACGGTACTTAGCCATGGCCTTCCCATTATAATGGGGAAACCCCCTTCGTTGTTAACCTCAATCACCAGGAAATTGGTTGGGTATGACCACCCACACACAGTGGTGATAATGTCCTCCACCAATCCTAAGGGAATGGTGATGGAATGGTCAGCCAGCTCCAATTATATGTTGCTCTTCTTAAGCTGGGGCAGGTTTCAGGCATGATACATCTTTTGTGAAATTAGGTTGACTCCGGAACCTAAGTCAAGAAGAGCTCGATTTGGTGCATTTCCAGCAATCTGTAAATGAATTAAGGGATTCCCAGGGTCAGATAGTTTCCTGGGAAGGTGGCCCACCAATATCCAGTCAGTTACGGTATGTGTCAACATAACCGTTTGCGTACTTAGTTGTTGGACTGAAGGGTTCTCCAAAGCGTTAGTGGTTAGAGGCCTATACATCTGCTCAACCACTTTTTGTTGTGAGAGTTTGTCTAGGCTTTTGGTTCTGAAGTAAGGTCTTCTCTTTTTACAGTTGTCAGAACCAGTAGCGGGTTGGATATTTACAGCTCTTGCAGCATGATGTTGCTGCAGTTGAGGAGGAAGTTCCCCTTGCATTGTTGGAGTAGGAGGTGTTACGGGGACTACTTGAGGTGGAAGAGGTGCGGGTGGATTAGGAGGATGGTGTGGGTATGGAGTGTCTCCTGGAGGAGAAGGAGTCCTTCGGAAGTACTCCTGAGCTTGGTAGTGATGGTTGGGGGTTGCATGACCCATAGAGTCACTTGGAGAAATCGGCTACTGCACATAATATCCCTAAGAATCGGGTTGCCGGTAAGGGTACTGGTGTTTCGGCGATGGCATCCCCCATGACTGTGGGTATTGCCATTGCTGATGCTATCCGATGGGCTGAGGAGGTGTTCCACTTGGGTAATACGTTAGTGGTTGGTGGAACTGCCTTGGGTTACCTTGTGGATAAGGCAACCTTCGGGGTGTTTGCCATTGATTAAGTCTTAGATTTAGTGCATACACCCCAGACTCCTGTAGATGTGAGATAATGGGGCAACATCCCTTAGGATGGTCATAGTAGCAGACCTCACATCCACTATCATTGTCTGTATCAAAATTCACAACCTCATCAGAGATAGGAATTTTCCCCTTACCCTTGTTATGTGCAGGGCTTAAATCTCTCCTCTTGTTCTTTCCTTTGTCACTAATTTGCTCTACCTTAGACTCTTCTACAATTTTCAAGATTGTTTCAATTCTTGAGTCTAAGGAATCCCACATTTGATCTACTTTGGCCGATACTTCGGTTGTTAATTTTTGGATCGGCAAAGTTTTCCGATTCACCAACTCTTCGATTGGTGACTCATCCTCTTCATCACAAAATTTCACTCCCTTCTTTCGAAGGGAGGGATCGCGATTATACTCCTCTACACTTTCCCTCTTACGTAGCTCACCCTCTTCTTGTGCTACTTGTTCCAACAAACTTTCAACTTCATGGGCTCTAAGTTGGGAAAGTCTCCCTTGGGTGTAAGTCCCAAGAGTTCTTCTCATTTCATTCCTTAGCCCATCCACGATGTGGCAAAGTTGAGCCCGCTTAGCGTACCCATGGCCCAGGCAATGATGTAGTAGTGTATAGTAATGGGCCATGGCAGCATCCAAGGGTTCATAAGCACCTTGTTTCCAACCTTGGATCTACTTACGTAGATTGGACACTCTGGAGTACGTTTGATATTTTTTGTTGAATAGTTCAAGCATCGTACTCCACCTCCTGATGGTTTCCGGTTCTAAGGACTAGTACCAGCTCTCTGCTTCTTTGGTGAGTGTCCTTGGGAACAACTTAAGCTTCTGCCACTCATTATCTATATTCTGCAAGGCACAGGCATCATGGAATGCCTGTAAATGATGTTGAGGATCAGCATTGTATCCCCCTTCAAAATGTGGGATATTATTTATGTACAAACGCTTGATCCGACTATCTTTTAAGTGTCTTGTGGGGATCCTAACTGCCTCTGTGATGTCTAGCATGCTTTGGGTTATGAGTAGGGGTTCATCATGATCATCCCTGTCATGACGTCTGTGATGTCTTCGTGGTGGTTCCCTACTCTCCCTACGTCCTTGCCCTTGTCCTACCTCCTCTTGATCTTCCTGTCGAGGTCTTTCATCTCTTTTACTTTTATCCTCACCGTTATGCCCATGGTGGTTGTGCCCAAATGTGGAAGGAGAGTGTGAATGGTGAGATGAAGGAGAAGAGGAAGGGGATCCATCACCATGGTGATGTTTCTTACCTTCTCTTCGGCTGCTTCGGCCCCAATCGTTGTAACGATCTAAGTGTCCGTCCTTAGCGTGAGTGGTTGTTCCTACCGTGAACAGTTGGTGCTCACGGGGATCAGAGCCTGTAGCATGTACAGTTGATCGAAGGCCCTGATGCCTAACCTCTTCACCATTGTGAGGAGGAGGAACATCATTTTCTAAGAAACCCATTGTGAGGGGTTCCTCATCTCCTATTTCACTAATGACATGGGGGACCTTGCCCTTCAACAATGAATGTTGGCTCTCCTGCCTTTCGTCCTGAATACGTTGGGCATTGGTGGGATGACAATCCCTCATGTCATAATCATCCAGAACGTATTCCGCAAACAGTTCTTGCATGCCAATCTGTGCTAAGGCACGGAAAAGCATGTTAGGGGCAGATCTATCTGGGGGTAACACGATGTTACCTTGCAGATCTCTCCATCGCAGTTGTTCATCTTGATGGAAAATAAAAGTAAAGTCAGGGACATACTCATCAGGATGAGTATATGTGACCTTAGATTGTTTAGGACCTGGCTGATCTGGGTTATGCGTATGAGGCTGACCGTCTCCTGTGTTGCCCTTAGGTGAGTTAATTTCGTGAGAAGAAGCCATTTCTAATGGTGTGCTGTTTTACCGTTATTTATGTTCTTAATTAACTGATTAACCCTAAGGTTCGTTAAAGCTCACAACGATGTGAGTGATATCCCTTATGTTCTAATTGGCGTAAAAACACTTAGTCCCCGGCAATGGCGCCAATGATGAGTGGCGAGGTACCCCTACACTCAACCATACGAAATGAGCGTAGCACGCGTGATCCAGTCGAACTCCACAGATTAAATGCCTAAACGCCCCATGTAACACTTGGGGTTAATCGTTCGTTGTCTTCCCAGACTTACTTGTTGTTGTCACGGTGTATGGTTAAGTAAGTCCGAGGTATATGATTTTTTTGGTCTTTTCAGGTTTATCTCCTATGCTAGAGGGTGAAGGGTTGAAGAAACTAACTAACTCTAACTAAGGACCTAAGTCTAAATTAACTAGCATCAACATCCGTTCCCACTTACCGTACACACCCTAAACTGTGCAACTGTGGCTACCAAACGCTAATCGTTACTAGGATTACCACACGTAATGCACATGCTCGAAGTAGTCGTACTAAGGCATCTAACTAGCCTAAGTGTGATAAGCAGTTGATTCCTTGACTAGCCGTACACACCCGTAGGTGCTCGTAGCCAAGTCGTACTTACCCCACGTTCTAGAAGATAAGGGTGAGAGAATCTAATTGCGATGAGTAGCCGATTCCTTGGTTACCCATACACATTCGTCAATGCTCGTAACCAAGTCGTACTCATGCTGCGTTACTCGGAAAGTAATAAATAACATTAAATAAACCTATCCATGTACTGCAAGGTTTATCCACAAAGTTCATCTTTATTGTTGTACACAGCTTGCGTTCAGGTACAAAGCTACTCAAATAAAGAGCCGTTCACTTGGGGGACTCCTACTGCGGACACATGGAAAATATTCTATCTTTGGGGTGATCAATCCGCAAGAGCTTCACTACTTCTAACCTCTATATGGAAATGAAGGGAGTGCCACCTCTTATTTATAGATTTGGCGACAGACCGCGATATCGCGTACGCGATATCGCAGGGGAAGACACGATATCGCGTATGTGATATCGCACGGGATGTGATATCGCGGCGGCCACGATATTGGGGCTTGTGAAAATCATGTCTTATCAACATTTAATTATTCTTATCATTGACATTAACCTGATTTTTATATCTTCAACTTCAAATTATGTTTTTCTATCATCAACTTTAACATGTTTTTTCTTTTGCCTTAGCATCTTTTTTAAAAGAAAAAATGGAAGAGCATTAAATAAATATTCTTTGCAACAAGAAAAGTTATAATAATTAGGACTATTGAAATATGTAATTAGCTAAATGTAAGTCTTCTTACTTGCTTACAATAATAATTCCTTTTTATAGTTAAGAAGATTGATTTCAACAACATGAGAAGCTTGAACAAATTTTGCTTACAATATTTATGTAATTTGTACATTCACAACAACAAGGTGCTCAAAATACTTGGTTTGATGAGGATTTCATGCAAGCTAGATAGAATATTAAAAATGCAAATAAAAGTCATAGAAAAAGCAGTTAAGGCATATAAATACTTGATTAGAACCAAGAAAAGAAAATTTATTCAAAAAGTAATAGGAATATTTTGCTTACACCATTAAAATGGAGCCTATAGAGTTTTGGTAATGTTTCATCATAAAGCCTATACATCATTCAATTTTTTAAATATATTTTCTCATTTTATAATAAACTATGTACAAGATAAGATGATAATCCTACTACTATTGTACAACAAGAATCTCTTCAATTTACTCTTGAGGAAGTCACAAATGGTATTAAAAAGCTAACACTTAGCAAAGCTATAGATTCAGATGGTTTATATGCATAATTATTTAAAGGATAATACATGCTATTCATAGATAAATTTGGCATAAATTAAATTCAACAATAGATCAAGGATTATATCAACATTTAAAAACCTGTAAAGACATCTTATTATATAAAAGTTGAATAAAAATAACTTAAATAATTATCAAACAATCATTGTGAGTAATATTTTTGCTAAGTTATTGGGCACTCTATCAGAAAAGAGAATTAGTTCATAGATTGAAGTTGACTAGGTCAAGGCAAGGTGTTAAGCAAGTTTTAGACAAAATCACTTCCCTATTAATCACTTAGTTACTCTCAAAGATTACATAGAGTTTGCAAAAATACCTAATGATGAGAAACAAGTACACCTATGCCCAACCATACATATTATAAGCATTCATGCATGATCTAGTTGAATTCTATGGATGGGACTAGGTGTGGATCTAGATTGTTAAGCATTGCTCATAGGACATTGTCTTCCCACTTGGACTAGTGGTAGCTTTGTCACATATGGTTTAGTCCAAAGTGAGGCATATGATGATTAATGTTGTTGTGGCCTTAAACTAATTGTAATGATAATAGAGAAATTAAGTATTTAATCTAATAAACAACAAGAAGGTAAATCTAAACTAGCCTAAAGTGATGAGCATTTGGTCTTGGCTTACCACACATGCCTTAGGCTCATGTAACCATTATTAGGTTACCAAGTGTTATGCTACTAGGCAAACCAAGCAATAGCACTATTGGGATTAGCAAAAAATTACACTTAAATACTTGAAACCAGTCATACTTATTCTACTTTACTAATGAACAAGAAAGTAAAGTACTTGGAAATGTATATGATTAAACTAATGAAATAGTAAAAGCTATGCTAAGTAAAATAGTAAAACTAAGTGGATGCTGCAATGATGAAAAGCAATCTTGATCTTTATTTTTGGACATGAACTATGCCCAAGTACATTTACTTGAATAAAGATTCCATACAACTACTTAACACCACACTGTGGACATTCACTCTATCTCTAAAACTATGAAATAAAATTGCAAGAATCTACCTATGGTTGGAATGAAAAGTTCTTTAGATCTTGCACCCAAGTGGTGTATTTATAGAGAGGCATGCATCCCGTGATATCATTGATATGATAACGTATCATGGAATACGATATCGCATCTACAACATTGTAGATATGATATATTGGTGGACAAAAAATTAACTTTTTCACAAACAGACGCATTAAGACATCTACCTTAACATGGCTACATTGACATTGCCAACTGATGCTTCATCATACCCCCATGACTAAGTAAAAACTCATCCTCAAGTTAGTATAGGATCGAGATTTCTTTATAAAAAATTAGGAATGATGGGATTATTAACTAATTCTAACTACTAACTAATTCTGAGTGCTGCAATGGTGTGTACAAAAATGACATAATTACATGACAAAACAAAAAACAAAATTTGAAGTGGCTTGATGTAGTTCATATTTTAGGTAATGGTGACTCTTCCATATGCTTCTTTTCTTTGTCATTATGCTTCTAGAAAGTTTCTCCTCTTTTGTTCTTATCTTCTTTTTCCATATGTCCTCTCTACTGAGTATGACACAGAGACTCCTTCAAGTTTCATTGTAGCATCGACCTATTTGTTCTACCAAAATTGGTAGGTTTCTCCTAAGTTCTATTCACCACTATTGGTTAGTGTGGGTGATAATGGAGATGCTTGCAGTTGCATCTTTACTATATCTAGAGCAAATTATAGAAAGGTACCAAAATTTAGCTCCATGATGATCATGGACATGACCGATCTTCTTGGATGGCTTGGAGGTAATCCAGTGACAGTGTGAGGCACCATCCTTCTTTAGGTTCTTGTGGAATTTCTGCCTCTCCTTGGGATGAGTGCTCTGTAGCAAGATTTTATTAATGAATAATATATGATTGAGCCTCATTCTTTGCATGTTTTGCTTGTGGGGTTTGTTCCCCCACTTGGACTCTTCCACAGCCTCTTACTTTTTCGTTCCCATGTTGTGAAGGTTCTCCTTCTAGTATCCTCTTTGGGATCATCTGTAATCAACAAGGGGTTGAAACTATTAGGATGTTTATATCAATTCTTAATAGTTCTTTACCTTGCTCATATCCTTGGTTAGATCAAGTTCTTATCTTATTACAATTGCAAAGTTAGAAAAATTTTCAAAAAGGAATTCCTTAGGTGTTATATACTTTAGTTACTTATGACCTTTTATCATTTTCCTTGCTTATTATGACCTAAAATAGTTGATATGATCTATTAGGAGTATTATTTGAATCTTTATGGCCTTAGTTTGATTGATTAACTTTAAGGTTCTTATTATCTCCTTGTACTTACCCTTCATAATATCTTCTAGGTGTTAGGAATTTGTGGTTCAAATTCTCAAATTTTCATTTGAATTTTCAAATTTTCATTTACTTATATCACACAATGAACCCTCCATGACTAAGTTGAGTGCTCCGAGATCAACAAGATTGAAGAATTTTGGAAATCAAAGCTACGAGGATGAAGTTATGGCCTTTGGAAGCTAGTGTGCAAGAGGGCCAAGGAAAAAAACTACAAATACTTCTCTTGCTACAAATGAGAGAAATAAAAAATTTCACTAACTCTTGCATGTATATATACTATTTTTATATGCGCAACATCGTAGATATGACATCATAACTACAATGTTGCCATTAAAATATTCAAAATTTTCATTGATTTTTCTTGGAAAACATGAGTTAAATGGAATATATGGAAGATATAAAGCTCGTGTAGAGGGTCATGGCCATGAGTGATGCACAGTTTTCAACAATTTAACGTTCAAGGTTCATGAAGAAGGATTCTTGAGCAACGAAAGTTTATAGTATGGGTAAGAAATGGATAATGAATTTCTAATGTACGAACAGATTATTAGATGATATGGGAAGTTTATTAGATGTTTTGGAAAGCACAAGATGATGTGAAATTTCTTAGCAAGTATGAAATGCAAGAGTTATACAAGTGGGTCCTCCCCAAAGCAGGCTCTAGCCCTTAATGCCCTTGTATAACCATGCCTAAAAGTGTTCTTAGGCACTCAAGGAGTTGAATGTAACACATACCTATTTAGCAAAACACACATCTTAGTACCACCAAATTGGAAAAATAATGCTATGTTACCTAAAACCACAAGTTATGACTATTCAAATAGTAAGATGGAACAAACTTAGAAGGGATTGCAGAAATTGGGATGTGAGGTATCTTACCATAGGCATAATGAATTCTTATGTTTTATGAGTGGTTAAAGTAATCATTAGCTCTTTTGTCCAAGATTTAAACCAAGTCCAAACCATATTTCAATGACATCACATCATTTCATCTCTTGGACTTACAATTATAAGACTATCATTGTTACAAGGAGTATTGTCACTTAGCATATTGTCCAAGGAAGAAGTTTTATTCATGGCACTTTATTTTTATTTTTACATTTTTGAGAATCCACCTACCTTCAGGCATGGGTAACATTTCTTTCCAATGGGACCCCCAAAAATTTATTCTATGTCCTTTTAGTTTTTTATCTACGTTAACCTTTTAAGGTAGCAGTTATTTAACTCTTATTTCCATTTTATGTTAGATCTACAAGGATATAATACAACCTTGGTAACCTAGTAGAATCTTACAATAATAACCCAAAAAGAATCCACAAGTTCCCTTGATGTCACACCCTTTTTATTCCCACTTGGTTCTTCACTTTTTGTCTAGGCATAATGATCACAAGTTTATTCTTAGTTGTATGATGGAAAAGAATATCATTATGGCCATGGTAAGAACTTATTAATGGAATGGAATGGATGGATGATGTGGGCTCATTATTTAAATAATCAATCTCTTATGACTTGATAACATAGAGAAATCTTCACCTTATTGGACTATATCTTGCCTTTATTCAATGTATCTTATTAGTATCCAAAATTATTTACAAAGGGTTTAAAATGAAGTATAAAAGAAATGAAAACATAGTAAGAATTGTGAAAAAGTGTAAAAAATGAAAAATGTTAAGAGAATTGTAAAATGTAAAATAATGTCAAAAAAATTTAAGAAATGAAAAGTATTAAAGAATTGGAAGAATTTCATCAAAAAATTAGGAAAAGTAAAAAGAATTATAAAACCAAAAAAATGGAAAAGCACTTAGTAATTTCAAAATTAGGATAAGGCATCTCCCCCACAACTGAACTCATGGGCAAGTGTTCTAAAAATGCTTCCTAGATCTCCTAGATCATACACTCTAGGTGGTTCACTTACCATCTTTATTGATTGAACTTTTCTATTACTATCCCATGTAATTTTGATGGTAGTTGAGTTTTTATCATCTAAGTACCTATTTTCTTTTCCTTTTGATGTATGATTATGATTTATTAGTTTCATTTTAAGGTTTTTAGTTGGAGTCATTTTTTTAGATTGGGAATTAGTAAGTGGTTCAGATGTTTCCATGCACTTTTTAGATAATTCGTGGTTCTCAATTAGTGGCCACAGGGTGTCTTTTGGTTTTGCGGCTCCTACTCTTTCTTTCACACATGTTTTTTTTCAACTATTGTAGATTGTTGTAATGACTGTGTTAACATTTTGAAAGATTAGTCCACAACTACATCCTTCTTTTTTAGTAGTAATGCATTGAATTTCCTATCTCTCCACAGTGATAGGTTCATCTATTATGTTTTGCATTTGAGTGGTAATGGGTGTTGGCTCTTGCATACAATTGGGAGACACTATTTTGGTGAGGGAAGGTGTTGCACTTAGCTAGCCTTGTGTTGGTTTTGATGAGCCAATAGGTCTACAAGTTTTGTGCTAAGGTGTCAGAACTATTCTAAAGAAATGATGTTTTCAAGACTGTGGTTGAAATCTACTAGAATTATCATTTATGTATATGTTTGTAGCACAAGTGACAGTCTTCCATTGATGTTGTGATGCCAATCCTTCCTATGTTGTTGGTGGTGACATATGATGGAGGGAAGTATGAAAATATTGAGAATGTCATAGAGGATAAGAGATTTGAGATGGTGACCCCACAAGAGATGTTGCAGGTTGATGATATTTAGGAGAGTGGTAGTAGTGATTTGAGGTTGAGTTAGGATTAGTTGAGGAAATAGGTTGTTGAACATAATATCCATGTGGGTTCAACTAGTAATAAGGGTAATGTTGGCTTGATGATGGCATTTCCCATGACTATGGGTTTTTCCATTGTGGTTGATAGTGATTTTAAGGCTGATAAGAAGTCCCACTAGATTAGTATAGTTGGTTGTAGGATTGTCTATAATTATCTTGTGAGTAAGGCAATTTCCTATGCATTTGCTTTGGTACAAACTTCGGATTCAAAGCAAAAGCCCAATACTCATGTAGATGTAACATAATTGGGCAATAGCCCATTGGATAATCATATAAGTAGATGTCACATCCATCATCCTCTTCTGTGGTTGAGTCCATAGTCTCTTCTACTGTAGCTATTTTCCTTTTTTCCAATAAGTTTTCCTACCTATTTCTTTGTTCTTTTTCTTGTTGTTTTGCTCACTATATTCTTTTTGCATTACTCTCTCCTCTATGGTTTTCACATCGATTGTAACTTTGTCATTTATCAACTCCCACATCTTATCTATCCTTGCTTGAATCTCAACAATTACCTTTTGTATTAACAAGGTCTATTGTGAAATTAACTCATCAAGAGCTTCCTCTTTTTCCTTATGATACATATGGACTTCTCTTGTTTTAAGAGTTGAGTCCTGATTATATTTATTAATACTTTTCATTTTATATAACTCTCCTTCTTCTTTTGTCACTTGTTCAACCAACCTTTGTATCTAATGGGCCTTTAATTTAGATAATCATCCTCAAGCATAGATCCCAAGGGTCTCTCTCATTTAATTATGAAGCCCATCTATGATGTTGAGAAGCTGCTCTTTTTGAGAGAAATCATGACTTGGACATCTATGTAGTAGTGAATAGTATCTATCCAAGGCCACATCTAAGAATTCATGTTCTTGCTTCCATCCTTGGATTTGTTTTCCAGGTTAGACACTCTCACATAAGTTTGTTATTTTTCATTGAAAAACTCTAGCATCATGGACCATTGATGGATTGAATTTGGTTCCAATGATCTATACCAACTTTCAACTTCGTCAACTAGTACCCTAGGAAAGAGCTTAAGCTTTTGCCACTCACTCTCGATGTTCTGCAAGGCGCAAGCATCATGAAAGGCTTGTAAGTGATGCTGTGGATTAGAGTTATATCCTCTCACAAATTTAGGGATGTTATTCATATCAGGTCTTTTAATCTAACTTTCCTTTTAATGCCTGTGGTGTATTCTAACTGCCTCCATTATCTACATCGTGCTCCTAGTAGCCAACAAGGGTTCATCATCATTAGATGTGTCATGGTGATGATTTCTATTTCTATTTTTTTGATTAAGATGATCTCATTTATGCTTACTTTGATGATCACGTCTATTTCTATTTCTATTTCTATCTTTGTCTTGATTCCTTGGTGTATCTCTATCTCTATACCTACTTTCATCTTCATTAGCACTAGACATGGAAAAGGAAGAGGAAGATGGGGAACTGGGAGAATCACCATGGCTCCTATATTTTCCACTATGGTCCATTGATCTATCATTTCTAGGTTTAGAGAAGGTCCTAGGACTAGAGGACCTCCTTATTCTAGGACTTACTCCATCTCCTCTAGGCTTATCTACACCAGCTAAACATAGTCCTTGCATGTAGTAAGGGTCAAAATGAGCATATGAAATTCCTGATTGAGTTTTTTCATTCCAATTTTCTTTAGTATATATCCTATGATTTATTCTATGAGTGTTTTCATCATGTGATGCATTGTTGGCCCTATGTGAAGAAGACATGGTTTTATTTGATACATGTATGACTTAAAATATTAATATTTTCTCAAAGATAAATCATTAATACTTTCATAGCGATTATTTATAATCTATCTAATCTAGATAACTAACACCATCGTTGGCAATGACACCAATGATGAGCAATGGGTACCCCTATGTCCAACCATACGAATCACAAGCATTCATGCACAATTTGGTCCAATTCCATGGATAGGACTAGTTGTGGCATCTAGATTGTTAAGCATTGATTGCAAGACATTGTCTTCCCACTTGAACTAGTGGTAGCTTTATCATGTATGGTTTAGTCTAAAGTGAGGCATATGATAATTGATGTTGTTGCAGCCTTAAACTAATCTTAACAATAATAGAGAAATTAAGTAGTTAATCTAACTAACAACAAGAAGGTAAATCTAAACTAGCCTAGAGCGATGAGCATCTAGTCCTAGCTTACCGTACATGCCTTAGGCTCATGTAACCATTACTAGGTTACCAAGCGTTACGCTACTGGGTGAACCAAGCAATAACACTACTGGTATTACCAAATAATTACACTTAAATGCTTGAAACTAGTCATACTCATTCTGCTTTACTAATGAACAAGAAAGTAAAGTACTTGGAAATGTAACTGATTAAACTAATAAAATAGGAAAAGCTATGCTAAGTAAAATAGTAAAAATAAGTGGATGTTGCAATGATGAAAAGAAATCTCAATCTTTATTTTTGGACATGAACTGTTCCCAAGTACACTTCACTTGAATAAAGATTCCATACAACTACTCAACACCACACTGCGGGCCTTCACTCTATTACTAAAACTATGAAATGAAACTGCAAGAGTCTACCTATGGATGAAATAAAAAGTTCTTTGGATCATGCAACCAAGTGCTATATTTATAGATAGGCACACATCCCATGATATCATTGATACAATAACGTATCATGGGATATGATATCACATCTACAACATCGTAGATATGATATTGTAGCTGTGATATTGTTGGTGGACAAAAAATTGACTTTTTCAAAAATAGATGCATCGAGGCATTTGCCTCGACATGGCTACATCAATGCAACCAACCGATGCTTTATCACCTAAAAAAACTTTTCATTTATTTTATTAATTTTGCAAAATCCCATGATTTAGTTATTCATACAAAACTATAGTTGCATTTACATAAAATTGGCCTTCATTCATATCTAAATGCAACAACTCAAATTTAATGAAGAAGTGATTATTGAAATTATAAACAATAATTTAGGAAAAAAATTTCAATTTAGAGAAAAATTGGAATTAAGCAAGATTGTCCACTTTCTCCAACTCTTTTTCATATCTTTATTGATGAAATGTAGGAATAGTTATGCAATGGGCAAGATAATCATGCTATCAAAATTGGATCCCAAGTAGTAAATCTTCTTTTATATGTAAATGATGATACATTAATCTCCACTATTGCAAAATATGTTGCAAATTTTAGAAAATTACTATGCCTTATCTAGTCTTCAAGGAAACATAAATGAAACCAAATTGATGATTTGGGATACAAGATATACCTATTATAACTTTCATTTTGGAGGCATCAATGTGTAAATAGTAGGTTTTTTAAAAATATATGGGTCTTATTTATATGAACAATTATATGTGGGGGAAGTACATGAAAGAAAGAATAGTATGAGATTTTAAGGCTTTATATGCTTTTCAAATTAAGTGCAAGGATTTAGGACTTTGGGCCTAGAAGATCAAAAAGAAAAATTTTCAAACTATCATCTATCATATTGGATTACGTGAATACATTATTTGGGAATCTAGATGTAGTGCTAAACATTGGAAATATACTAAAAGAATGCAAAAAAAATTTCTTCTAGATGAGTTAAAGGTAAAGATGCAAACAACTTACTCAATGTTATTCTATGAATGTGATTTATTATCTTTAGACGCAAAAGCCTCTTGCCAATTTATTACATACACTCATAGCTTGCATATCCCAAGGCAAGATAACTTCTCTAAAGAAATTCTTAAAAATTCACAAGATCATGGTTGGTATTTTTAAGAAATGTAATGGTTGAGAAAATAAAATATCTCTTGGAAGGACGTGTAACAAAATCCTAAGCATATTTGTCAACTAGTCAAGAAAAATATTTTAGCACAAATGTGGCACAATTTAGAAGACAATAAACAATTTCATTACATCACATTTAATCTAATAAACTAGATGCAAAATTTTACTATCTCTTAGCTGGTGATGAGTGTCGAGGTACCCCTACACTCAATCATACAAATATGAGCATTGCACCCACAATCCGGTCGAACTCCAAGGACTAAGTTCTTACGCGCCTTATGGAACACTTAAGGTTAATCAATCATTATCTTCCTAGACTTACTTGTATTGTCATGGTTGTATGGTTAAGTAATTCTGAGGTATATGATTTGTATGTCTTTTATCTTTTTATCACCTATGCTAAGAGAGGAAAGGGTGAAGAGACTAAGTAACTAACTTTCACTAACTAAGCTTTAATTGTTCAAGCATCAGTATCCATTCCCACTTACCGTACACACCCTGAACCAGTGCAACGCTACTGGGATTACCAAACGCTATTCGTTACTGGGTTACCAAGCATAGCACACGTGCTCAAAGCAGTCGTATTGAATGCACTTAACTAGGAGTTGAGAGTTGAGAGAGATTAATTATCTAAGAAAGCATTTAAGCATTTAACATTAATTAAATCCTAATTAGCTTAGTCCATGCACTGCAAGGTTTATCAAAAAGTTCGTCTTTATTTCCATACACAAATGTGTGCCTAGGTACAATTTGCTCAAATAAAGATCTATTCACTTTGAGACTCCTTCTGCGGGCACATGGAAATTATTCTATCTCTAGAATGGTAAAACTACCAGAGTTTCGCTAAGGGTCTAGATCTAGATGTAGAAACAAGGGGAAGCCGCCTCTTATTTATAGAACTAGCACCAGGCTGTGATATCGGGTACGCGATATCGCAACTAACGACGTGATATTGCGGCCTATGCAATATCACATCCCATCATACCCCCATGACTGAATGAAAACTCGTCCTCGAGTTCCTTACAAAATATTGGGAAGGTATGAGATTATTAACTTGAATGGAACTAATGGTGAATGAGGTGACATGTGAATGGACAATCATTACAAAACATGGCAAAACTTAGTTTTCATGACAACAAGAGTGAACACTATACATAATTAACATCCAGCCTTATTTGGTAGCTGAGAGAGAAAAGAGAAGAGAGAGAGAAAAGAAGAAGTTTGCTGCTGCCAACGCCAAGATTGTGCCTTTCGTTGTTCATCCATAAGCATGCCATCAATCTTGTTCCTTGCGTAACTATTTCAGCACCAGTCTATTCCAAGTGTTTCCTCTAGATCCAATTCGTTGTTGTATGATTGTCATCTACACACACAACACAGTCTTATATTAGCAAGGGTAAATGAATCATAATGTAATTGATACCTTGCTTCGCTATAAAGTCCATTGGCTGAGTTGTGATATGGCTAATACAAATCTGGAGATATAATACTAGTTACTACCCGAGGTGTAGGGGTTAGGAGAAAATCGAAAAAATTGGATCAGGACCCCCATGACTGAGAGCGAACCTCCAGTAGTGATAGAATGGAAAAAGAGAAGGAATAAGAAGGATGAAGAAAAAGAGATAATGGCAACGTCGATAAAATGGATGTCAAAGTTGGAAATGAACAACATAATTGGTGATTGCATAAATGTTTAAAGGAAAGAAATTAACAAATGCACCAAATAGGAATGCCAGTGGGTCCTCCCCAAAGCAGGCTCATTCCCTTAATGCCCTTACAATCCCACATTCAAAGAGTCCGTAGGCTCTAGGAATGTCATTTGGAAATAAGAGTTAAATTCTTAACCATAAGAGTTTACCAAAAAGAAAACAATGCATCCACCAAAATATGGACTACTGATACAACCGGCAATGAGGTGATAAATGGGGAAAGAAGGATGGAAAGAAGAAAATGGAATGGAATATCAAGAAAAAGGTGGTGTACGACCCCTTGTCTATTAATGGTTAATGTGACTTAGTAGATTCCATTCTAAATTCGACCTCAAACAAACCACATTCAGTGACTTCACATTAATACATTTGGCCCATCCATCCATTTGAAGTAACAAGAATGCCTTCATCAAAGAGCCACCACCATTCCAACGAAATGAAGGAGGAGAGATTAGGAAGTGAGAAGGGCCTTAGTTAGAGGGAACATGTTTATTTTAGTTCCATAACTAGTGCTTGTAGCCCAAGTGATTATTTTGTCTAAGGATGCGTGAGAACCACACCATGCAAAGACTTATTATTTTTATTTTCTCAGCTTTCTGATAATGCAACAACATCAGAATGGTAAGAAAACTCAAGAAGAAAACATCTACGCACCCAACAGAATGGCCAGCACAAGTGCATCAAATCCCCTTAAAGTCACACCCTTTTCAATCCTTGAGTCTTTCCTTAGTTTGAGAAATACCCAGTCACCGATTCGTTGATAGTTCTTATTATTGGAAAAGGGAGTGTATAGTTCCAAGCCAAGAGAAACCATAGAAATTTATGGATGCGTGGGTGATGTGGACTCATTGCCTGTTATATCAAAACAACCATACCTTAGTATCAACATCATAACTTAAAGGTAAAAACAAAACATTAGCAATCAATGGAAAATAGTTCATACCATCTTCGAAGCACTTATTAAGTGACAAATCAAACAAAATAATCAAACACATAAAGGAATGAAAAGGTATAAATGATGTTGTAAAAAAAAACAAGAAAAGTTAAAGAAATTTGTAAAAAAAACATGTGTAAAAAAAATGTGTAAAACAAAAATTTAAAAAGAAACCTCGGGCCTCAAATGATCAGCATAGGTGGCCATCTTCCCCATGACTGAATTGGAAGGGAGAGATCCAAAATACTGAGTGAGATCGTCCTCTCTCAAATGTGCTATGTGCATAGACCATTCTAGGTTCATGATAAGGGTTAATTGGTTGCACATAGACTAGTATTCTCCTATCGGAGTACTCATTTGGATTTTCTAAGAGTTTCCAACTTCCCTCGATTGGTGGTTTTAAATTAAGGGTTGGAAGTTGACGACATTCTTCCAGTGCATCTATGCTTTCTACGTGGGTACAAGTTGATCCCCCAGCTAGCTCCATGCATATTGGTGGGTTGCTCTCCTGATTAGCTATCAACCACTGGGTGTTCTCTTGTTTTTTGGTTGCTACATATAGGCACTTTTGTATGTTAACTTCCTGGGCACACCGGTTGCATGCAAGAGATGTTGAATGCTCCTGTACGCTATCACCCTCTGTGTCACTGTATGTGATGCATGGAACCTTATTCTTCTCAATCTTTCCATAAGTATTTTCCTTAGATATTTCCAGGGAAAGATCATGGATTCCTAGGCATGCGTTCATGGTACTTAGCCATGCCCTTCCCATTATTATTGGGAAGTCCCCCTTGTCATTGTTGACTTGTATCACTAGGAAATTAGCTAGGTATGACCAACCACACACAGTGGTAACGATGTCCTTCACCAATCCCAAGGGAATAGTGATGGACTAGTCAACCAACTCTAAGCAAATATTTCTTTTCTTTAGTGGAGGTAGGTTCCAAGCTTTATACATTTCTTGCGATATCAAGTTGACTCCAGAACTTGAGTCAAGAAGAGCTTTATGTGGTTCATTCCCAATGACTTGGAGGTAGATTAGGGGACTTCTAGGATTAGAAAATTTCCTAGGAAGGTGGCCCACCTTTATCCAGTTAGTAATGGTATGTGTTAACATAATCGTATGCATTGAGGTATATTGTTGGTTTCAAGGGAGCTCTGAAGCCTTATTTGATGGAAGAACATTTGGAGGCTCAACCGCTTGTGGTTGTGAGAGCTTGTTTGGACTGTTCGTTTTGAAGAAAGGTCTTCTCTTTGTACGGTTGTCAGAACCAACAACAGGTTGAAGGTTTATTGCTCTCGTAGCATTGTGTTGCTGCGGTTGAGTGAGAAGTTCCCCTTGCATCGCTGGAGTAGATGGTAGTGGAGCTATCGATGTAAGAGTGGCGGACAGATTCGGAGGATGGTATGCACATGGTGTGTCTCTCCTAGGAGAAGGAGTCTTATAGTACTCCCGAGCTTCGTAGTGACCTTGTGGGGTCATGTGACCAAGAGAGTCACTTGGAGAGTGATGAGACGCGATATCGCATGCACTGCGATATCGCGTACGCGATATCACGGCCGTCGCAATATCGCGTCGTCCCTTGCGATATCGCGTACGCGATATCGCGATCTGCCATCAAATCTATAAATAAGAGGCGGCACTTCCGTTATTTCCCATCCTAGGCTTAAAGTAGGGAAACTCTAGTAGTTTGATCACTCTAGAGATAGAATATTTTCCATGTGCCCACAGTAGGAGTCCCCAAGTGAATGAATCTTTATTCGAGCAGCTTTATACCTGAATGCAAGTTGTGTATGACAATAAAGACGAGCTTTGTGGGTAAACCTTGCAGTGCATGGAATAGGATTTATTATTTGTTATTTCTTACCTATTATTTATTACCTACATTAGCGCGACATGAGTACGACTTGATTATGAGCATTGATGAATGTGTACGGCTAATCAAGGAATCAGCTACTCATCGCGATTAGTCTCTCTCACCCTCAACTCCTAGAATGCGGGATGAGTACAACTTGATTACAAGCATCTACAGATGTGTACGGCTAGTCAAGGAATCAGCTGCTCATCACATTTAGGCTAGTTAAGTGCCTCAGTATGACCACTTCAAGCACGTGCGTTACGTGTGGTGATCCTAGTAACGATTAGCATTTGGTAGCCATAGTTGCATAGTTCAGGGTGTGTACGGTAAGTGGGAACAGATGCTGATGCTAGTTAATTTAGAGTTAGGTCCTTAGTTAATGTTAGTTAGTTCTCTCAACCCTTCACCTCATAGCATAGGAGATAAAACCATAAAAGACCATAAAAATCATATACCTCGAACTTACTTAACCATACATCGTGACAACAACAAGTAAGTCTAGGAAGACAACAAATGATTAACCCCAAGTGTTCCATGGGGCATTTAGGCATTTAGTCTATGAAGTTCGACCGGATCGCACGTGCTACGCTTGTTTCGTATGGTTGAGTGTAGGGGTACCTCGCCACTCATCATTGGCGCCGTTGCCGGGGACTAAGTGTTTATGCGCCGAATAGAACATAAGGGATATCTCTCATATCATTGTGAGCCTTAACAAACCTTCAGGTTAATCAATAGAAAAATTATATAACGGTAAATTAGCACACCAATAAAAATGCCTTCTTCTCATAAGAGCAACTCACCACCTAAGGACCACACACGAGACAGTCGGCAAGATAAAACACATGACCAAACTCAGCCAAGTCCTAAACAATATAAGATGACATATACTCATCCAGATAAGTATATTCCTAATTTTACTTTTATTCTCCATCAGGATGAGTAGCTGTGATGGAGAGATTTGCAAGGTAACATTGTGTTACCCCCAGATCGATCAATCTCTCACATGCTTTTCTGTGCCTTGGCACAGATAGGCATGACTGAACTATATGCTGAATACGTTGCAGAAGATTTTAACATGAGGGATTATTATCCCACATATGCCCAACTTATGAGAGACTTAAGGTAGGAGAGTCAACATACTTTTCTGAAGGGCAAAGCCCCGCATGTCCTCAGCGAAATAGGAGATGAGGAACCCCTTATCACGGGTTCTTTAACAAATGATGTTCCCCCTCCTAACGATGGTGAGGAGGCTGGGTATCAGAATCTATGATCAACGATACATATCCCTGGTTCTGGTGCCCGTGAACACCAACTGTTCACAGAGGGAACAACCACTTATGCCAAGGATGGGCACTTAGATCATCACCATGATCAGGGCCGTAGCAACCGAAGAGAAGGCAAGAAACATCGTCATGGTGATGGTTCCCCTTCTTCTTCTCCTTCATCAGATCACTCACCCTCTCCTTCAACATCTGGGCATAGCCATCATGAACATAAAGGTGAGGATAAAGGTAAAAAGGATGAGAGACCTCGACGGGAAAGTCGAGAGAGAGGACAAGGGCAAGGACGTAGGGAGAGTAGGGAATAACGCAGACATCACAGACATCATGAAAGAGATGATCATGATGAACCCCTACTCGTAACTCGAAGTATTCTTGACATAATGGAGGCAGTTAGGATTCCCACAAGGCATTTGAAAGATAGTCAGATCAACTGATTAGACATGAACAATATCCCACGATTTGAAGGGGGATAAAATGTTGATCCACAAAATCATTTACAAGCATTCCACGATGCCTGTGCCTTGCAGAATATAGATAGTGAGTGGCAGAAACTTAAGTTGTTTCCAAGGATATTCATCAAAGAAGTAGAGAGCTAGTACTAGTCCTTAGAACCGAAAACCATCAAGAGGTGGAGTACGATGCTAGAAATGTTCAACGAAAAGTATCAAACGTACTCCAAAGTGTCCAATTTGCGTAAGTAGATCCAAGGCTGGAAGCAAGGTAATCATAAACCCTTGGATGCTACCATGGCCTGCTATTACACATTGTTACATCGTTGCCTAGGCCATGGGTATGCTCAGCGGGATCAACTTCACCACATCGTGGATGGGTTAAGGTATGAAACTAGACGAACCCTTGGGACTTATGCCCAAGGGCAATTATCAAAACTTAGAGCCCATGAAGTACAAAGCTTGTTGGAGCAAGTAGCAAATGAAGAAGGTGAGCTACGCAAAAGGGAAAGTGTGGAAGAGTACAACCACGATCCCTCCCTTCGAAAGAAGGAAGTGAAATTTTGTGATGAAGAGGATGAGTCACCACTCGAAGAGTTGGTGAACTGAAAAACCTTGTTGATCCAAAATTAACAACAGAAATAGCAACTAAGGTAGACGACGTATGGAGTTCCTTAGACTCTAAAATTGAAACCGTCTTAAAAATTGTAGAAGAGTATAAGGTAGAACAAAATAGTGACAAAGGTAAGAAAAAGTGGAGAGATTTAGGCCCTGCACATAA
>MNCI01006833.1:206532-264853 GCA_015680685.1 Gnetum montanum | reverse complement strand
TTATTCTCTAGTTTCTAAAAGTGGTTGGTTCAACTCTTCCTTAAGTTAACTTTTCCTCCAATTTTCCAAGTTGAGAAAACTGGCAGCTAGCTAAAACCAATTTTAGTGGAAAAACATCAACTTTTCACTTTGGTTTTTAGCCTTTCCCCTCATCAATGTTGAGGTAGGAGGTGTAAGATTTCTATCGTCTCACCCACCTTCTTTACCTCCTTTTGCCATACCTAGTGTGGAAGTAGTTGGAAGGCTAGCGTTGATGAAGTTTGAAATGAATTTAATAACTAGATTTTCTTTAGTTGTAAGATGAAATCCATTTTCTACTTTTTTTAAGCCAAAACTCCTAAGGAATCCAATGCTACCTTTACCCCCTTGTAGTAGAAACCTTAGCATGGAAGCTATAGGTCGGTTGAGTGTTGGAATTTTACAACATCTACTATGAATTCCTAGAGCAAAGCTAGTGTGGAAGCCTTAATAACCATTTAATTTTTTTTCCATATTCTTTTCCACTAAACTAACATTGGTGATGAGTAGTCAAGGTACCTCTACACCCAACCATATGAATCATGAAGCATTCACGTGTGATCCAAATGAATTCTGTGGACTTTATAGTTTTTGGTGCACTAGTTCTCTAGGAAGTGAACATCACCCTAAAGGTTATTCATTGTCTTCCCAGTTACACTGGTGATGTACAAAGGTGTGGTTAAGTATAATCAAGGTATATGATTTTTATTATTTTATGTTTTATGTTTTTTTATGCTTAAAGTATAAAGATGAAGTAATTTGGTCCCACTTTCCATACATATCCTAAACCCATGTATCCATTGCTAGGTTACCAAGCACTACGCTACTAAGTGCAACAAGCAATAACGCTGCTGGAATTACCAAGTGAATACATGTTTACGCTCAAAGCAGTTGTACTTATGTACTTAATCTATTTAGCTTAACTTATTGACTAATTTCTTAAAGTCTTAATTTAGCTTAGTTAATTACATACTTAATAAAAACAATCAATGCATAAATAAATCATTAATTTATTATAAGTACTACAAGGTTTGATCAAAAGGCTTGTCTTTATTGCCATACATACTAATGTGGTTCAGGTACAATAGTGCTTGAATAAAGATCTATACATTTTCTGACTCCTACCACTGGCACTTAGAGAAATATTTTAACTTTCAAATGGACAAATTGCAAGAGATCTACTACTACTATGATCTAAATATCCATAAACATGGCTATGAGCTTGTATTTATAATTTTTGCTATACAACTACATTGACAAGGCCCTATAGACTTAGTAAATGCTACGTCGATGTGGCCTTGTTAATGGGGCCCCATAGACATAGTAAATGCTATATTGATGCAACTCCTTTGATGAGGCAACATCACATAAATGGGACCCATCAATGAGGCTCTGTCAATGGAATCCCATCAACATGACACTTAGATGCTCATCATACCCCACGATTGAATAAAAACTCATCCTCGAGTTCCCTTACAAAATTGGAAAGGTATGGGATTATTGATTGACTATTAATAAAACAAATTGACTTTACAAAACTAAGTGCCCAAGTGTACAAATTGATAAATTACAAAAAAAATTTGTGTTCTTGACACAAAATTAAACACCATGACATGAATACACAAAAATTAGATAGCACATCCCTTGATAGCATAAAGACGGTGGAGAAGATTAGAAAATCCTAGGTGGTGGAGGCTCCTAAGGTTCTAAAGGACCTTCATTAGCTTTGGATATGTGTGGTAGCTGAGGTAGCTGTGATTTTCCTATTGTAGTTGCAACCCCTAGTGGAAGGAAAAAGGCATCTAGTGATGCCTTTATCTTCTCCTCCTTACTCTAGGGATCATTCATAGTCCATGCAGCATTACTAATGTGAGTTGGAATGGAGATATTCCACAAAGAAGGCACTATTGAGAACATCTCCTTCACATTGATAAACTAGGTAGAAAATTGTTTATGTTCAATATTGGATGCCCTAACTACATTTTGCAACTCCTAGTAGTCATTCATCCTCTTTGCTAGGTTCTCGGTAGTTGATCATTGATTAGTGAATTATGCCTTAAGAATTTCAAGTTCAACCTTTTCCACTAGAAGCTTTTTCTTGGTGTTTTTGTGATGCTTGAACTTGGTGTCATACAATAAGTATGATCTAGCTACCTATTTCTCTAGTTCTAACCATTTCCTTCTAGCAATTAACATGGCCAAATTTTCATAATGAATATTGGCAAGCTCCATGTATTTTATCATCTCTTCAATTTGCAACTCATTCATGTGAATTTCTACTTTGTTGTAGGCATATATCCCAACAATGATCGATTTTCCCACTTCTTTTCCTTGCCAGATTTATTGAAGCATTTCATTCACTTTCACCTTCACTAATTGCATATGTTTTTCATTTATTTCCTTTTGTAGATTGACCTATTCTTTATAATGATTCTTAACTCTATCAAATTTTAGAGCCTTCAATTTCTAGGTAGTTACCTCGATTGTAGTCTTCTGGTGAAGGGCATGAACCTCCTTCATGGAAAGATTTCTATCTTTTGCTTTGAATCTCCTGAGTTTTGTGTTTTCTCTAGCAAGTTTCTCTTATTGTTGATGGATAAAATTTCTTAATTTTTGTTTGTATATATCAATATTCTATAGGTGATGGTTCTTTGTAGTCAATTGTACATTCTCTTGGTGAGTCTGATCTAAGGCCTTTTGAATCTTCTACTATGTGGCCTCTACCAAGGATTGGTAGAACACCATCATCTCCATTGCATCCTCAACCCCTTTTAGTTTAGTGTGAAGCTATTTCATAGCTTTATCTTTTGTCAATGATGGGTTGGTAATCTAGGCTCCCAATTTAGCAAATTTAGTAGCCAAGAATTTGTTTAGCTCCCTGGCTATTTTGAGTTACCCTTCCAAGATGATATTCTTACCCCCTGCCTCTAGTAGCTCCAACTGGATTACAATAATATTAGTTGGAAGGTCAAAGATAGTTGGAAGTGGTTTCCTAATTCCTACTAGTTAGTTTAGTAGTTCTTCATGTTGTGCTACATTTATTCTACTACCTGTGGTTCCTACAAACATCTACACATCCTTGAGCATAGTGATGTTTAGTACCAATTGCGTAGGTGCATTGAGCATTTCAATAATCTAATCAGCAACTACTAATGTTGTAGTCTCCTTCCCTTGGTGCTACATCACCAATACTATTGCCTCCTCACCCTCCTCCAAGCTTACCAAGAAAGTTGTAGCATTCCTAGATATTTATAGGAGTGGTTGTTGTTTTGTGAGAGATCTTGTGACCTCTCTAGTACTTGGATTTTACCTTATAGGTGATTGCATTCTTTGGGCCAAGAAAATGGATCCACATCCACCTATCAAGTTGATTATCTAGGCCACCTCATTTAGATGACTCATTACTAGTCTAGACATGGATGAGTCCTCGCCACTCATGCCTACTTGTTACTCTTATTTACTTAAGACCATTCTTGATATTCACACAACCATTGGGTAGTTGCAACGATGTCAAGTTTTCATTTTGATCTTCAAAATTTCCTTCCTCTCTCCAATGTTGGAATAAGAAGGTCTAATATTTTCATTATCTCATCCCCATTCTTTCCCCCTACCATACCTAGTGTATAGGTAGTTGGAAGAACAACTTGGGGATTGTGTTTGAAGCTAATGTTTCCAATATTTTATTTCTAGTAAAGGGGTAAACCCCCCTTATCCCCCACTTACTAATTATAGTAAATAAATCATTTTTTGTTATTTTTATTTCCTCTAATAGATTTTGAATTTCATACATTGGTATTTACTTCTATTTACCATTTATAGCCTATTCTTAAGCAATCCTCAGCACTATAGCCATGTCTTTCCAAAAATGCACCAAATTACCCTTCACCTTCACTGGTGAAGATCATAACCAGAGAGCCATGAGGGTGTATGATCCTAAAGACCTTTCCATAATTGGATGTAGGCGATCTTTGAAAGTTAGAGGGGAAAGTTCTGATTTTATAGCCATTAATGAAGATCATTATAACTTCATTTGTGCTAAAACACATGTAGGCATGCTAATTCCATGAATTGAAGTCGAGGAAAAAAGGATGTTTAAGCTCATACATAAGGATGGGAAAGAGTAAATCCCTTTCCCATATGAAGAAATTCCTCTTATCAATGTTTATTCTAGGATCCTAGCCAAATCGATTATCACAGAAAAGGAAGATGACAAGCCTACGTTTGGGAAACAACATGAAGAGGAGAATGAATTTAAGGTAGAATCTAAGCCTAAAAACATCCTTGGAGGATTGTTCCAACAACCATCCCCCAACATCATAGAACCTTCCCCTAATTCTTTTATTTCACCATGGGTAGGGTGTCACCATCTTCCACTCCTATGTACCCTACTACGATAGATTTCACACCAGTTGTAGCCACACATCATGCTCAGTCAATGTTACAAACAACAAACTATAATACATTCATGCCATTTACAACACATTTTCAGTATGTAAAATCATCAATAGTGGGTTTTACCATTGCAAATTCATTAAATAATCACATGGGATCCACCTTGAGACCCCCAGCAACATAAGGGTCGCACACCACATTTGTCCTATTTGTGCCTCAACTACTGGCACAAACATATTTTTCTTTGTATGGCCAATAAGTGACAACCATAGCACAACCTTTTCCTTTTGTCATGCAACCCATAATGAGGCCACAAGTGTCATAAAAAATTCCATAACCTTATGTACAAACCTCACAAACTATGGATCCATTCCAATGCTTGGATCAAGCCTTCCAAATGATCCAAGACCTAATGGAGGAGTTGAAGAGGCTTAAAGCCTCTACCACACAAATTATCAAGATTATGGATTTCTACTAGGGTGATCCCATATTTCCTAATTTATCAAATATAAGGGAGAAGGTAACCCTACTACTCACCTTATTACCTTTCAATCTAAATGTTTACTCTTGTAGCCATGGCCTCATACCATCATGAGGATTTTCCCTATGTCTTTGACTAGTAAAGCACTTGATTGGTATCATGCATTACCTAGAGGATCCATATCCTCTTTGGAGGACCTAGTAGGCCAAATTTTCAACCGCTTTAAGTGTAACTTGAAGCCTAACACAACACTTGACCAACTCATGAAGGTGAGGTAGGGGTCCTTTGAACCTGTAAAAAAATTCATTCAAAGGAAAAATGAATTGCTGAATGAAATACCAAAGACCATAGCCAAGGATCACTTATTAGCCATATTCAAGGAACTAGTTAATGACTTCATCAAGTCTAAACCTTACTACCTTGATCCATAGTCTCTTAGCCAAGCATTCTCACAAACTAAAAATATTGAGAATGCTACGGAGGCTTGCCATGATTTGTTCTACATATCATATAAAAACCAACACACTCAAAAAGATAAGGGAAAGAGCAAATAAAATAACACTACCATAGCAACTGTAACCAAGAAAACCAAGACCATGAACCAAGGGCTGAAGGTCAACTCACCCAAGGCCCCCACCAATAACCGCAATAACTAACCATCAACTTCTAGGACCACTACATCAACAACACATAGAACTAACTTTGAAAAGAAGGATAGGTGTAAATACATTACATTATCATTAAAACCATTCAAGTTACTAGACCAACTATTAAGAAGTGGATGCATGCAACACAAACAAATGACCAAAGCTACTTGAAAGAAGTATGAGTGACTATGCAAAATAGCCAAAGATCCCACTTGGATAATGAAGGATGATCCTGAGTTGCCTAAATACTTCAAGTTGCACTGCTCCAACCATAATCATCAACTACTTCATCATGATACAAACTTCTTCCTTTCACTAAAGGATGACTTGCGAAGGATAATAGATAGGGGGGAATTGGTCTTAGATGCTTCTAACCTAGTTCAGCCACAAGACCTATCAATGCAGGTCTACGAAGACCCTTTAAATGCTAATGATAGTCCTTATGTTATATTAGCATTAAACATTTATGATAATAAAAGACCATTTGTGATTCAATTACCCCTTTATAATGAAAGGGCTTCTTTAGCTTCCCATACATTAAGATCCCTCTTCATTGTGAGAGTACCATCATGAATGTCTCTGAGGGATCCTTTTGTCATCAACATCTCTCAGCCCAATACAACTCAAACAGCCATAGCCCAAACAATTGCACAATGATCCCAAGTGGTAGCTAATGCTATTGCCTCTTCCTAACAACTAATGGTTGACAACCAAAAAACTACAGCCAACCAACGGAAGAGGCATAAGCAAAGGATTGACAATAGGGAGGATAAGTAGACGGAGGCACAAAAAGAAGTGGACCCACTGAATCCCACTTCCATTTTGGCTATACCTATGACCTCCTTTGTCCCAATCTCTTCAACCAACAAGCCACAAGAGGACATCAAGGTCCATAGTCAAAACAAAAAAGAGCCATAATAGCCAAAGCCTAAAGTTGAAATCCTTATTTTGGGACACATGGAGGAAGTAAAGCACAATTGGGATGACAAGCCCATGGCCAACGACAAAAACTTCCTTAGTGTAATGGACCAAGTCAAGTAATCCCTCAAGTGGAAAAACAAAACCATAAGCTTATATGACCTAATCATGACTTTCACCACACATCATGAGGTGCTAGTTAGAATGTTGACCTCCATACCCATTAGTGAGGATGTTCCTGCTAACAAGGAAGCCATCCATGCAGTGATGATTCCTCCATCATCAAGGGAGGAGAAATCAACACTCTTAACATTTCACAATAGCAAAGTTAAGGTTAATCCCCAGAATGGAAAAGTGACTATAGTCTCTTTATTCATAACCATATGCATAGGACAATTTAGAATACATTAGGTGCATGTTGATGATAGAGCTACAACCAAAATCATCCCATGCACCATTGTTAAATGCATGGGGTTAACTATGCAAGTACAACCTACAACCACCACATCTCTTAAGTCCTTCAATGGATCAAAATTTTTCATCAAGGGGTCTATCTTCTTGAATTTTGTAGCTAGAGAACAATTCCCTATAATAGCAAACTTCTTTGTGGTGGAAGAGATACTAGGATTTAACTTGATCCTAGGAGGACCCTGGTTGGCTTAGTTATGAGTTGTGTCCTTGCCCATCCATCAAGAAATTCACCTTCCTTATGAGGGAGGGGAGATCATAATTCATGGTGACAACATGGTTTCCCTAGTTGTCAACAACATAGACATAGAATAGGGGTTTGAAGTGGAGCTTCAAGAAGAAGCTCCTAGTCATGAAGAGTAAAAATCCAAGATAGCTAGTGCTGACAATGATAGGCAATGGGATACATTATGGGATGAAATCCCTTTTAACATCGTAAGTGAAGGGGATGTCCAATACAAGCTTGTGCAGAATAGGCCTTACTCACTCCATAATCTTGCAAAGAGTAGGAAGAATCTACATAAGTGAATTTCACCTTAATCTTTGCATGTCCCTATTACTAGATGCAATGATAGCCATATATCCTACTTTTGATTATAGTTTATTATATATGAAATTGTTGTTTTACACTTTATGCACATAGCCTAAGTTCTTTTGCATTTTTATCTACAACCTTTCTCTATTTTTACACATGTTTTAAACATCAAAAAAGTGTTTGTTTCATACTTCATTCACTAAAATGTTAAACTAGCACTAACATCAGCTAAGACATTAAATTGGCATTACCATCTACTAAGAAATTAAACTGGCACTATGGTTTGCTAAGACCTTAAACTAGCATGATGGCCCGCCATGGCCTTAAACTAGAAAAACTATATGACTTATGCTCGCGATGGCCTAAAACTAGCAGACATCTCTTTTATTACTATATTTGTCTTAGTCTATTATCACATTAATTAGCTATTTGATTTCATAACCAAAACCACAAACATAGTCATTTTCAATATTTATAACTTGCACTGCTGCTATGAATGCATATAGCCAAAAATAAAACCAAAGTTTAAATTTAAAATTAAAATGTCCATAACATACATAGCCATGGCCGTATTATGTGGCAAAAATTTCAAACAATAACAATAATCTAAATAGACTTGGCTAATCATAGGCATCAACATAAAAGCAAAAGCAAGCTAAACTAAAGAAGGTTGTTGAGTCGCATTCGATGGAGGAAGTGGTGGATCATTCTCATCCTCACCGCTAGGGCTTCCAATATCTCTTGAGGATTGAAATGCAACAACATATAGATAGTTAGTAACTCATAGCCAAAATAATGACTTAAAATAAAGGCTAAAACATAAAATATATGAAACTTGGAAAGATTCTAGGTCCATTACATTTGAGGGTAGATGGGGAAGGACTTCCTCCAAATGATGGAGGATATTGTCCTTTGTCATGTTTACCCAATCAACATCCCCAAGATCAATGCTAAAAAGGATGTCAAACTTATCTATAAGAGTTCAAGTAGGAGGCTCATGAGCAACAACAACTATAGAGGTCTCACCTGTAGCAGTGGTAATCTAAAGAGGAGTGGATTGCTCCATCTTAAGAGTACTTTCAAAAAGTTAATAAGCACTTTGCACCAAGACTCCTTGAATGAACAACTCTCTCTTGTGTCATTCAATTGACTCCTTCTTTAGTTGGTTTTGGAAGGTGTCACAATTGGCCTTATATTGACACTTATGGGCCTTTTGTATCTTGTCGCACTCTAGGACTCAAGTGCAATTATCCTTATAGTCCTTAACCTTTTGGAAGATGAGGTTCATCTACATACGTTGTTTTGTCATATACCATACGACCATTACTTTGTCCTAAAAAACATGGTAGTTGTAGGCCCATGTAATCTCCTTAGTTTGTAGCTCCCCTAAGTTAGCCACTTGGGGCTCCATAAAGGCTTTACAATCTCATACAACTTCATGGATACACTAGACACATCAAAGGGAAGTCTAGGCAAGGAGTCTATCACCATGTCTTTGCTAGGGTTCCAATCCAAGAATGGTGCTACAAAAATATAAAATGCAACCATAAAAGACAACCTTAAATAGCCATAATACAAGCAAAGCCCATGATCAAAGCACATAAAACAAAATATTTACCTATCTGAGGTGCAACTTGATGCAATCGATCGATGATGTCCTTAGCAATCCCATGTAAGAACTTCACTTTGTCTAGAGTTTCTACCTATGCTTTCATGTGAAACTTAGGGACAGAAGCTTGCACTGGTGATTCAGGAACTACTATAAGCATAACAATCATTGAAAGGTTAGGATGAAAACCAAAGATAGCCAATGAGATATAACAAAAATATTAAAGCATAGGCATACTTGGCTCCTCCTACTCTCCTCTAAGGATGATCATAGAGGTGTCAACATAGCGTCTAAGGATCTCCTCTAGAAGCCCAATAGTCAAAATAGTAGCCTAATCAAATTTGATGCTCTCCATCAAGACCTTCTTAAAGGTCCACCCTTGTGCTAGGCCAATTACCTTCTTTTGTGTTAGAAGTTTGGGGAATGCATGAGACCTAAACAAAGGATATGATTCCTTTGCATCAGGGTTTGTAAAGCTATCCATCAGTGGTCCATGCTAGCATGAAGCCACTCTAGAACTTCTTCGTGATGACCCTATTTCCTTAAAATCTCAATGGAAACATTTTCCTTATTAGTAGGGACACCAAACAGATTTTGAAAGAGTCAAGCACCTACATCCATTTTCACCTTGACACCTCTGATGATGGTGTTGAAGTGACCAACCTCCTCATCAAATGAGTTGATGACCTGTAGCATCTTCGTAGTAGGAATGAAAGGAATTGGTGCCATAAATACATCGACAAAACTTGCATGCTGGTTGTTTGCTTGAATGTTTCCAAGCACTTACGCCTTTAACCACTCCTATATTGGTAACTTCAAGATGAGGGTATCCTCATGATGTGAATGTGAAAGTGGTATAGTGACATCAGCCAGGGTGGAAGGTCCTATGATGTAATAACCAAAGGTTAGCATTAATATGAGCAATTTCAACAACAAAGAAAAACAATAAAACATTTAGAGCCATAAAACACTATAAACTATATTTTCATCTTTACTTTTCTTCTGTGGTCTAGAGGTTCCAGCTAGAAGGGTCTAATCCATGCTATCAACATCTACCCATCAATTGTTCATCGTTTCATCATTCTTGCACTTTTTGTACACAAGATTAAACTTGGTGGTATATGAGATACATGGAAGTTTTGATTTGATGACTTTTGGTGAATTTGTCCAAAGAAGTTTGAGCCATTGCCAGGATTTGATCATTGACAATCAAGCCCTGATCATTGACCTTATACCTACAAGAAGTTGTAAAATCAATGAAGTTAGATAAGGTAATCAAGCAAAAAGAATAAAAGCATTATAATAACCATGTTTATCCCTGTAGATGGTACACGGTGCTAGGTGGGTTCTAGAATAATGTATGGGCTCTATGCACCACCATCAGAGTATTGTTAGGATTATATTGAATATACTTTGGCATCATCTAGACCTTTGTAAGGTACTGTAGGATCATGACATTTGCTGGTCCCCTTGTGATCTTACAAAGTGGCCTATTAGTAATGTACCTGGTGATTAGGTTAGATGCCCAAGGCAACAGGGTCTCCACAATGATCTTGGCTATATCTGTAGATAAGTGTGACCACAACATCACACTAAAGTTCTTAAGGAGGTAGGCAAGGAAGTCCNACCACAACATCACACTAAAGTTCTTAAGGAGGTAGGCAAGGAAGTCAATTTCCCTAGGTTGGAACCACAATGAGAGCTTCTCAAAAGGCATGTCATGTGGTGGGGTGTTGGTCTTGGGATGAACATTGTAGCACAAGATACCAACTATCTCCACTATAGCAAGGATAGGCCTCAAGAAGACCCTACATGAAACAAAACAAAAACATTATGACCAATTAGAATTTCTTAACAGGTTAGGAAAACATCCTAGTTGGAGGTGAATTGGCTTTCATAAAAAGCTTTAAGGTGTTTATCTAAATTAGCTTAAGAAATTCCACAAAAAAGGAGCACTATTACAACCTTTCAAAGTAGAAACATTATGACATATTAGAGTTACTTGGAAAATTTAGTCAAGGCATCTAGTTGGGGGTGAAAGTAGCCTATGTAAAAAGCTCTAAGGTGTTTATCTAAATTAGCCTAAGTAATTTCATAAGAAAACATTATTACAACCTTGCATAACTTTACATCATGACCAACTAGAAATTTCTTAACAAATTTTAAAAAAACTTTCTAAGTCAAAGGTGAAATTTTCTTCTGTAAAAAGCTCTTAGATGTTTATCTAAATTAGCTTAAGAAATTTCATGAAAGCATTACTACCATATTTTATAGCCTTCATAGCCAAAATTTCATAGCCTAAAACTATGTCTTAGTCCAAATTATGCATGAATTTAGAAAAAGCATCTAGATTATGCATAAATTTGAAAAAAAAACAAGCATAAGTTTAAAAGAAACATCTAAATTATGTAAAGCATGCATAAATTTGGAAAAATCATCTAAACTATGCAGAAATTTAGAAAAAAACATAATAAACTTAGAAAAAGCCATGTAGCCATAGTAAAAGCCTATTGAAAATAGAAAAAAATCTTTTACTCTTCTTTAAAAACAAAAATTAAGTTTTATATGCTCACAAAAGAAAATCATAAGTTCTACATATCAACCACTTCTATGGGTAATGTACTACAACCATGAGTTTTGCCTTGATTCACACAACCATAGTAAAAAAATCATAAAACATTTGTTTGAGCTTAAAATAGAGTGATTCCATCATCGTTTGAAAGCTTAAATCAAGCCCTACCTAGCCATATGTAGAAACAATTCAAAACATTTTCTGTTTATGCAAGAAAAATTCATCCATTTGGACAATAATTTGAAAATGGCACAAACACCCTTATTATACATGCCTAATAAAAAATTCATATAAAATTTGTTTTAAGTCTAATAGGAGTGATTACACCTTCGTTGGAAAGCTAAAGCCAAAGCCTATTTAGCCATGACTAGAAAATAGCAAAAACTATTGTTCTTTTCTTATAAGAAATTCACAAATCTATATGAAATTACAAAAGTGGAACAAACAACCTATTTGCACAACATTAGGAAAATGACCATAACTTTCTTGTTTCAAGATAAAATTAAATCAGAGCATAACCATTATAAATCTTAAATAAAAAACTAAAAACTAATAACCTTTAAGTTTACAAATATGTAGTCATTATTCCATGAAAAAATACACAACATTTCTTTCTTGTTTCATATCAAAACTTCAAAAATCTCAAAACCTGGATTTTATATAGCCATGGAAATGGTTGAAATAGCCAAATCCATTGAAGCCAATTGAAATTCACACCAAAATAATGGTATGATTTTGTTAGAATCTAATTTTAACAAATCCTAAGGGCTAGATTTGAGAAAAATAGCCATATCCCAAAATTTTTGGAAAACAGTATGAAACAACAAGTCCTATTTTTAAAATCAAATCTACAAAAGGTAAAACAATGAAAAAACCATGGTTTTGTGTGAAAACAGCCAAAATGGAAGATGGGATTTCATTAGAATTCCATTTTAATCCCTCCATCAAAGAATATTTGAAAAAATGGCACTAATAGATAGGAAGCAAAAAGTTAGAAAAACCAGAAGAAACAAAGCCAAAAATAGGTAGAATTGCCCACCTTGGAGTAGTGATAGATGGAGCCTGGATAGAGATAGGCCTAGGAACCTTTGAAAAATCCCTAGAACATTCATCCACCCTCTAGATCATAGGATTTATGCTACTTGCCCCTGATTTCTTGGGTGCCATGGTAGGCTCAATGTTGAGCATGAGGAAAATTATGAGAAGATAATAGTTCTACATTGGCTACAAGGGAGATGGGAGGCTTCCATGTTGAAAATTGGTTATGACTACCACAAGAATCTCTACTAGAGCTCTCCTCCAATGTGCCGTTGTTGTAGAATGATAATTATGATAAAAAATTACAAAACTTGACATCTAAAACCCATCTAAAACATAAACAAAAATCCAACTTCCAATTCAGTGCATCATGACTACAAGTGCACTAAAGTGCAAGGGGGAAAAGTCTACTTCATGTTGGTTTTGGGTGGGAAACAACTTCACTTTTCAAAATTTTAAATTTTTGGATTGTGGGCCCTACCTTGCACTTGCACTTTTGACTAAAAATTGCATCAATGCTGAGAATACCATGCATTCACACTAGAAATACCATGCCCAGCATGGAAGCATGCTTATTATTTTATAAATTCATTAAAATTACTAATATTTTTCTATTTTTGGCAACCAAAATGATAATTTTTGGTTTTTTTTGTTTATTGGGCCCTGTTGACACAATCAATTACATCGATATAGCCCCATTGATGTAGGGGTCTGTCCTGGTCAACTACATTTATGGAATCAATCAATTCTCATAGTAGTAGTAGACCTCTTGTAATTTGTCTATTTGAAAGTTAGAATATTTTTCCTGAGGGCCTGTAGCAGGAGTCATTGAGTGTATGGATCTTTATTTGATAATTATTGTACTTGAGCATAACAATGTGTGCAGCAATAAAGATAAACTTCTTGATAAACCTTGCAGCATTCTGGATAGCTTCAATGTTTCATTCATGCATTTAATGCTTTCAATTATTTATTTAGTATTTTATAGTAATTAAGCTATTTAAGATAATTGAGAAAGATAGGATGGATAGATTAAATACATAAGTATGATCGATCCAAGCATAACATGTATTCACTTGGTAATCCTAGTAGCGTTATTGCTTGGTATGCCTAGTAACGTAGCACTTGGTAACCTAACAATGGATATGTGGGTTCTGAAACACCAAAAAATTTTGGGTCTTGGCATCTGAACTGCAAATTTGGCCAAGTGTCAAAATGGTGGCACTTTGCCCAAATATTTTTAAGTATTGAGTGTAGTTAGCTCCAACTACTAGTTTTGGAACTTTTTTCTAATTGTTGAGTTACGTGTCTCGTGTGTAACATGGGGTGAGTGTAGCAACTAGAGTTAGAAAATTTTCAAACTTTTCTGGTCACCTTGGAACTTAGAAAATTTTCTAAATTTTTCTCATAGTTCCACCTACCACACTGCCACATGGAACCCTATCCATGTTTTGTGCTAACGCTAGCTGTATAAATACCCCTGGATCCCAAATGTTTTAATGGTTGGCATTCCCAGATAGTTGACATTCCCAAGTGATTGACATTCTCAAATGGTTGGCATTCCCAAGCAGTTGGCATTCCTTAGACATAGCATTTTTAGCATTTGGCATTTGGCATTTGCCACTTAGCATGTTTGGACGAACAAGACCTAGAGGCATCGATAGAGAGGTAGAGTTACATTCTACAACCCACCATAGCCCACAATACATCGTAGTGGCCAACTTGACAGACATGGTTCATCATGGTGAGCACCAGACTTCACGACCTGACACCACTAAGACTATGACTATGCTCCCACTATGCCTGTTGTACACTGTGTACCTTCTGAGACCGTTTTGAAGTTAACTATGCTCTCATTTGAGGTGGTGTTCCATTTCTCTCTCCTATTCCTAGCATTTCTGGCATTTTTCTTACATATTTTCACATTTTTGTCATGTGTCATCACATTGTACTATACTCAGGTGGTAGTCTCTATAGGTTGAAACCCTTTTTTTGGTTAAAACCCTTGGCTATGCTCATCCCACTCCGTGGCTACATTCTACACCTAGCATCACTTTGACACTTAGCACCATTTCATGTTGTTTGCTTTTGCATTTTGCCTAACCATGCCACCCTTGATTGCACCTAATACCTTGGTTACAGTCAACAAAGTCCCTATTTGATTGATAAGAGCATCCAAGACACTTTGCCTTTATTTTCCAGTAAGACCCTCACACACATGTAAGGTTAGGCTATGTGTCCATGAACGCCTTGGTGTTCCAGCCACTAATGTTTTTGGTCGTTACAATTTTTGGTACTAGAAGGAGGGCTCGCCATTTCCTTCTGCATTTTCTGATTGTTGTCCTATGTGCTCTCTCCATCACTGGTTGGTATAGGTTAAACCCTATCATCAGTTTTACTAGAACTCCACTGGACAAAATCCAAAGAGTATCTTTGGCACTTAACCAAAATTTTGGATGCTCAAGAGAGCATAGCTAGCTCTAACATAGCGAACGTAGCACCAAAGTTAGCCATTTTCAATAGCTTTCATAGTTAGCATTTTTTCTACATTTCTATAGCATTTTTTATTTATTTTTTTGCATTTTCACACTTAGCCAAATTTTTTACAATTTTACACTTAATTAATTTTTTGCAATTTCTATACTTAGCCATTTTTATGCATTTCTACATGGCCATTTTTCTACATTTTTATACTTTGCCATTTTTCTACTATTGGCAAACTTAGTCATTTTTTCTGTAGTTTTTCAAGTTAATCATTTTTTGCAAATAGCAACTCTCACAACTTGATCTATGAACATGAATCTAGATCAACCTTCCATGTTATTTTCTAACACATTTGACATCATGATCCACCCAAAGTGTGCTACGCTAATCCATAAACAATACAATTTTATTTGTGCCAATATCCAAGAAGGATTACCAGTGGATTGCCTTGACTTAGAGGCAAAAGAGGACTATGAACAAGTCCACCAGGATAGAAAGGAGTACAACCCCTCCTTGTTCAACATAATCCCACTCATGGAGTCCTACCACCATTTGTTGTTCCAACTCATTCATGCAAATGAGCATAATGTAGGGAAAACCTGTGAAGAAGCCTCATAGGAAGAAGTAGATGAGTTTGAGGCCTACTTCAAATGTGAGAGCCCCCTCTACACTATTTTCCAATAACCACTTCCTAGTATGACACCTCCTAGGTTCGGTCCACCTATCCTCTTCAAGATGGTGAGCATGCCAATTCAACCTTCCTTACAAGTGACCGCTACATTTGCTAGACCCTATTCTCATGTAGGGTCCACCTCCCAATCCCACTTGTCTCATCAGTGCCCATGGCATCTGTCCAATCCACTCATGTGTGACCTACCTTAATCACCATGTCCATCACTTAGTCGATGCATCAACTAAACCTATCTGCTACAACATTAAACTGGCAACAACCATCTACTATGATGTTAAGCTGGCAATGATAGTCTGCAATGACATTAAGTTGGCAAACTTCACAATCAACAATCTGATGCTATGCTATGCAACCAACACAAGCCCAACCAATGCAACCATCTAGCACATCCCCAAGCTTGGATCAGGCATTCTAGTTGATCCTCCATCAACCAACTTAAAGTTTCCTTCTCTAAAATCATCAAGGTGGTGGACTTCTACTAGGACAAATCCATAAGTCCTACAGTCCTACCCCTGACTCTTCCAACTAGGGTCCAACTACCTCGACTCACCAAGTACAATGGTAAAGGAGACCCCAATGCATACTTTGTCATATTTTGATCAAGAGCCTACTCCTTCAAGCTTGGCCACATGCCATCATGCACATGTTCCCCATGTCACTCACTAGTAAGGCCTTAGAGTGGTATTGCATGCTACCCAAGGCCTCAATCTCTTCTTTGGAGGATCTCATAAGTTAGTTTGTGACACACTTCACGAATAACCTAAATCTTAAAGCAACCCTTGACCAACTCATGCAAGTTAAGCAGGGGCCCCTAGAGCCCATGGCAAAATTCTTCCAACATTGGAGTGCCACATTGAGAAAAATGTGTAAACCCCTAGCAGAGACACACTATTGACCATCTTCAAGGGTGCAGTGATGATTTCATCAAGTCCAAACTATATTACTTGGCCTTGAAGTCTCTTAGCCAAGCCTTTGCCCAAATGAAGGGCATAGAAGAGCCAGTCCAAGCTAGTAATGACCTAGCCTACCTGGCCTACAGGAACCAACATGTGCATAAGCAAAACACAATAGTAGAAATAGGGTCCATATGCACAAAATCAACCAACTGGGACCCAACGACCAAGTTGCCTAAGGTCCTAGCTCACAAAGCTGCCAACTCAACTACATCAGCAAGGGCTACCTCAAGGCCCAACTTTGAGTGCAAGGATTGCTCAAAGTATACACCACTATCGATGAAACCCTCTAAACTGCTGGAGCAACTCTTGAAAGCTGGGAAAATCCAATATAAACATGTATCAGAGATTACCCACCAAAAACATGATAGGTACAACAAACTACTAAGGAACCCCACCTTAGTAGTACCAAAGGAGCCTCCAGTCTGACAACACTTCAAGCTGGACCAATACTGTCATTACCACTACCTATCTAGTCATAGTATGGACAACTATCATTCTTTGTAGGATGATTTACAAAGAATGATAGAACTGAGCCAATTGGTACTCAATGGAGTGATCCAATCCAATGTAGATGACACCCCCTATGTCATAAACTCCATTAGCATGGGTGGCATGTCTAAACCTATGCAAAAACCTTTTATGATCCATGTTCCTCCCAACAAGGCAAGGATCCCCTCAACCTCCACAAGCAAGAGTCCCTCATTTCTTATCAAAGTGCCACCTTCGGCACCCACAACATCCTTTGTGGTTAAGGTTCCATAGTAATCGTCCGCTAAGACATTAAACTAGTAACTAAGACAATTGTATGCTAAGACATTAAACTAGCAACCAAACCAACTATCCACTAAGACATTAAACTAGCATGATGTAGCAACAACAACTACTAAGCAACCTTTTATCATCATGGTGCCATAACAAGTTGGCATCGCAACAACTTCTAAACCACCATTTTTCATAAGGGTGCAACAACATGATGGCCCCTCACCTACTTGAAACCCAACAATGGGAAATTTTTTAGTCTCTCCTCCTTCAAGGGTCGATCCCACTAGCAACCTAGGTAGGCCTACCAAATGGCAACACAAGAGGACAAATGAGCACCTTACAACCCCCATGGTCGAAGCAAAAGCCATAACTAGCAAGCAATAATCGAGCATTGGGGCCCTTGCCCTCAAGTAGGCCAAGTAAGCTAAGCCCAAGTCCTCTCCATGAGAGATCCATCTCTCAAGTTACATGGATGAAGTCAAGGCCAACACAACAGCCGACAAAAGGGACTTTGTAGCTATACTAACCCAAGTGAAACAAATTCTCAAGCAAAAGAACATAAGTTGAGCCTGTACAACTTGGTCATGACCTCGTCTACTCACCACCAAACATTGGCCCAAATGTTGGCCTTCATTCCTATTATGGAGGACATACCTACAGATGAGAACACCATTCATGTAATGATGTTACCCCTTGCACCATAGGAATTGGGTTCAACATCCCTAGCATTTCACGACAATGCAGTCAAAGTCAACCTCAAATGAGGGGAGGTCACTACAACTATATTGTCCATTAGCATACATCTCGAGAAGTGCACAATCTACAGAGTACATGTTAATGATGGTGCAACAACAAATGTAGTCTTGTACTTTATCATCGACAAGCTAAGCCTAGTAGACAACATTAGGCCAACCAAATCCATGTGTCCACAATCCTTCAACGGATCACATATCACTATCAAGGATATAATCAACTTACCCTTCATGGTAGAAGACAAATTCCCCACTAGCTCAGATTTCATTGTTATAGAGGAGATGCTAGGCTTCAACTTGATCTTGAGTAGGCCTTGGCTAGCTCAACTACTAGCTATTTCCTCTCCCATTCACTAAGAAGTCAACCTTCCACACGAAGGTGGTCAAGTTATCATCCACGGTGATAATGTCTCTTCTTTGGTTATCCACAACATAGACATAGAGCAAGTTTCAGAGGTGGAGTTTCTTGGTGATGCATCTAAAGCAACCAACGCAATGCATAAGGCTGACACACCTGAATGAGTGGTTGAAGCTAATAGCCTCCCAAAGGATCCTAGACCCTATGTGTTTCCTAATCCAAGCCAGATTAGGAAGCAACTACTTGATCAAGGCACTTCCTTGGTCAAAGATGCACTAGGCACCTACATACCCCTTGCTTGCATGTTTCATGCATTTTTTTACTTTTGTTTGCATCACACTAGCCTATGCATTTACATTTTTCCTACTCGCTTAGATCATGCATTTCATTTTGTTCATGCATCTTTTGCTTTGTTTATGCAATCATCAACTTAGCTTATTTATTGCATTTGGAAAACATTAAAAACACATAAAAATCATAAAACTAAAACTACAAAAACACATGGCTTGAAATTGCCTTAAACTATCATTATGGCCTGAAAAGGCCTTAAACTAGCCCACTGCCTGGAACGGCCTAAAACTATCACTTTTTGCATTGCTTTCCTTTCATTTGTGCATTTTAACTCTATTTACAATAGGTGTTTCTTGATGTTGTTTTTTCTAGTTGATTTTTGCAAAATCTTACAAGCATACAGCATGACTACGTATGCAGCATTACAGCTCACACAAGCAAGGTAAGCACTTGTCTACCATGATGCAAAAAAGTAGCATAGACAATTCGCTAACTTTAAACTGGTGCATCAGTCTACTATGACTATAAATTGGCATAAATTGTTTACGATGTTAAATTGACACGCAGTAGTCTACTAGGATTATAAACTAGCACATCACAGTTTGCCAACACCTTAAACTGGGTTCATGGTTTGCTAGGACTTTAAACTAGCATGTTGCTAATCTATTGGAGCACCTACCATTGGTGAAATCCTTGGGGCACTCATAGCATCATCGCCTCCCACCATTCTACTAATCTTTTGGTGCACCTACCATTAGTGTAACCTTTAGAGGACTCGCAGCAACATTGCCTTGGCACTTTCAATGGCTTCTTCAGCACTTGCAACTAGCATAGCATTTGATGCATTTGCATCATCTTTGCATCCAGCACTTGCATCATTTTCACATCTAGCATTTTCACTTACATTTCACATTTTGTGGTTTTCTTGTCTTCTCGAAGTTGTGTTTATAGGTTAAAGCCTTGAAGGCAATTGTGCAAAGATACATCTCATCACAGTAGTAAGTCACCACTAAGAAATCTAAATCTAAAGGGCCCTGGATCTACTATCTATGCTAAACAAAAATTAAAGAACTTTGTTAGAACAAAAAAAAACACTTACAATCTATTAATCCAGAATCTATATGTTTATGAATATGTGTTGCTATAATTATATAGACTTGGATCCTTCTAAGAATGGATTTGAAGAGATAAGCATGAGTCTCTAAAATCATGGGAATGATCCTTATCATCTTATTTATGGATGAGATAATCATGGGTATGGATAAGCATGGACAACTAGGATCTCATCTTATTTAGAATAAATAAAAGGATGAGATCAATCTCCTAATAATGTGGAATGTCTATAGATCATCTTCCACAAACATCCCCCCCACAATGATGGTAAGGGGTTCCACTCCAAGGAGGTCTCTGAAGGATGCAAACTTCTCATGGCTCAGAATCTTGGTAAAAATATTTGCTAGTTGTGCTTCAGTTGCGCAATGTTCCATGTTGAGGATGTTTTCTTGGATTAGGCTTCTGAGATGGTGATGCTTGATATTAATGTTCTTGGTACACCCATGTTGAATTGGATTGTGAGCCATTGCAATAGAACTTGTGTTGTCATAGTATAAGCAAATGGAAGGATCAACTGTAAATTCCATTTCAATGAAAACAGATTGAATCCACATGGCCTGAGAAGGAACACTTGATGCAGCTATGTATTCTGCTTTGGTTGTTGAGAGTGTGACTGAAGACTGCTTCTTTGATCCCCAAGAGATGAGTGATGGACTGAAGAAGAGACAAAAACCAGAAGTTGACTTTTGATCATCAAGGTTGCCTCCCAATCTGCATCAGTGTATCCCCATACCTTGAAGTTTGTATGTCAATGTAATGTGATCCCAAAATCAGTTGTAGTTCACATGTAATGTAGAACTCGTTTTGTAGCTTTCCAATGTGATTCATGCGGATCTTGCATGAACCCAGAAAGGTAATTGATAGCATATTGAATATCTGGATGAGTATTGGAGAGATACAATAAACCACCAACTAGGGATCTGTATAGTGACGGATTGACTAAAGTAGATTTTTATCATTCTTGGTAAGTTTTATACTAAGGGAGAGTGGTGTGAGGGATTACTATTAATCATGCCAAATTTCTTAGGTAAGGATCGCGAAAATTTCATTTGGCATATGGAAATGGATTTTGTTCTTTGGATTACTTGAAAACCCAAAAAATATGACATTTTTCTTGGATCAGATATTTCAAACTCATTTTGCATAGCATTAAGAAAATCATTTCCTAATGCAATTGTAGATGAAAAATAAATTAAATCATCTACATACAGACAGATAAAAATAAAATCATCACTAGATACCTTTTTCTAAATTATAGTTTGGGACTAAAGATAGATGAACCCCTCTTGAATGAAAAATGAATGAATACATGCATACCATGCACATGGAGCTTGCTTGAGCCCATACAAAGCTTTATGAAGCTTGTACACATGATCTTGTTTTCCTTCATCAATGAAACCTGGGGGTTGTTCCACGTAGATTGCTTCATTCAGAACACCATTGAGGAATGCAGATGCCACATCCAGTTGATATACCACATAGCTAGCTTATGTAGCAATAGCTAGAAATATTTTCACAGATTCCATTCATGAAATAGAAGCAAAGTTATCATCAAAGTCTCTGCCTTGCTGTTGGAAATAGCCCTTGGCAACTAGGTGAGCTTTAAATTTGTCTAGTTCATCATATTGATTTCTATTGAGTTTGAATATCTTTTTTAAGCCGATGATAGGCTTACCATATGGACAAGGAACTAGACTCCAAGTGTTATTTTTATTGATTTTTTGTAGCTCACGTTCCATTGCTACAATCCAACAATCATCCAACACAGCTTCAATGATAGTAGATGGTTCTGCTAGACCATCAAAGCTCCCCTCCATTAGTGTAAGCAATGCATAGAAGTTAGCATCCACATTGGAGAAGCAAGCAATGGTAGTGTCTGCATCACCCTGGGTTGGTTGGACATGGTGTTGGTGAGAATGACTACAGGTTAGGCTGTAGTGAAAATTTAGATCTAGCATTTGGGAGGCTGGGTGAGAGAGAGCCACATGTAAGGAAGAAAGAGACCACGAGGGAGTAGTCATGGTTGGTGTAGAGGAAAGGACTTGGAAGGGCACGATGACTGACCAAATCAAGGAGGGAGTTTCTGCAGAAAATAAAGTAGAAAGAGGAAGGAAAATGTGTGTAGACATTGGCATAGAAGCACATGGAGTTAGAGTCCCATAGGGAGTAGCATTGGATAGAATGGTGGATCGAATGGAGTCTAAAAAGGGAAAATTGTATGCTAGTGGATGCAAGAAATGTAGATTGGATGTTGCTGGAATAATGAAATTAGCATGTGGAGGGAATGACAACTCAGGAACCAAAAAACGTGGAGCTGGGGCACCAAAATTGATGCCTGGCCATTGTTGCACAGAATGGAGGGAGCACTGGTGAGGAAGGAGAGGTGCTAGCACATAGAAAATAGGTGAGGTAGACCCTACGAAAATGGGGGGCCATTAGGGCCTAGGAGTCACATAGTTCCTGTGGTGTTTGTGATTCAGGAAAGGATGTCCCCATTTGGCAGAAGAGTCCTAAGATGTGTGCCAATCTGGCATCTCTAGAGTGGATTTGGTGTTGAAAAGAGAATAGCCTAGAGGGTGCTCAAAAAACATGTCGATGCTGGGGCTTGCACAAAACATTTTTGTTGCTGAAAAAAAATAGATTATGGTCAATGCAATCCTGTTCCAAAAAATTTATGTCATGGGAATCAACAACCTTGTGATTGTTTTTATCATAGCACCTATAAGCTTTAGATGTGGGAGAATATCCAACAAAAATACAAGGCATAGCTTTGCCATCTAATTTTTGTCCGTTTTGGGCAGGGATGTGCACATAGTAGGGTGAACCAGATATTTTCAAATGTAAAATATTAGGTGTATAACCATGCCAGAATTCATAGGGTGTTTTATTATGAATTGATCTGGAAGGCACTCTATTTAAAAGATAAATTGATGTTGCACAAGCTTCTACCCAAAACATATTTCCTAAATTTGATAGTTGCAGTAAACACTTGGCCATTTCAACCATGGTTCTATTTTTCCTTTCAACTACTCCATTTTGTTCGAGTGTATAGGATCTGGTAGTTTGATGAATAATTCCATTCTTCCTGTAGAATTCCTCAAATTCTTGGGACAAAAAATCACCACCACGATCTATTCAGATTTTCTTGATTGTATTTCCACTTTGATTTTCTACTGCCACCTTCAATTCTCTAAATAATCCCAATGTTTAATCTTTTAATTTCATAAAATAACCCCAAGAAAATCTGAAAATATCATCCATGATGACTAACATATAGCTATTTTTTCCTAGGCTCAATGCTTACATGGGACTGCATAAATCTATATGAACTAGATCTAATTTTTCTTGAGATCTATGTTCTTTCCTAGGAAATGGTAATCTTGTGATTTTTCCTAGTTGACATATGCCACAATCATGACTATTGGGAAAAGAAAATATTGGCACACCTCTGACGATTCCTTCTTTCTGCATGCGGTCCATTGAGCCAAAGTTAACATGTCCTAATCGAGCATGCCACAACCATGTAACGTCGTCAGTGACAATGAGGCATTGAGAATCCTTTTGTATCTGCAACTTATACATTTTATTTTTTCTAATAGGGAGAATGGCAATACCCTTATCATCATTAGCCTTAGAGATTTTACAAACATTCTTTTCAAATGCAACACAATACCCATTGTGACATAATTGTTCCACACTTAATAAATTCTTTGAAAAATCTAAAACAAAGTAGATCTAGGAAATAACATAGTTGTTACCTTGCGTGGTTGTGAAGGCAAGTGATCCAATCCCAAAAATGGTTAACTTCTTCCCATTACCTATGGTGAGCTTTCCATCATATGTTTCTAGACTTGAGAAGAGTTTCTTATTCCCAATCATGTGATTGCTACACCCACTATCAACATACCACATGTTGTTGTCGCTAGCATTTGATGCCTTTGTAGAGATCAGGAGTTGATCTTCCTCCTCTTCAGTATAAAAAAATTGCTCATCTTTTTGGTGATTCTTGTGGTGATCTTCATCTTCTACAATTTTTTCTTTGCCTTTCTTTTCATGCTTCTTCCTAGACCAACATTCATGAGTATTGTGGCTGTTGGTACCATAGAAATCACAATGCATACCATCATTTGATTGATTTGATCTTCCATGACCACAACCTTTGGATCTACCGTGATTGCATCCATGTCCTCTGAATGAGGATCCACTTGAGGATCTTTGATTTTGATTTAATGATCTCTGGAATTGTGCTTAAAATGCAGTTGCTGTTGAATCCTCATGATCAACAATTCTTGGATCGTATGTCTTCAAGCTTCCTACGAGCTCAACCATGGTCATCTTATCGAGATCTCTTGCTTCTTTACTAGCCACGATGGGATCATATCATTGGGTCACACTTCAAAGGATCTTTTCAACAGCACACCTTTCCTTAAGCGTTTCTACACAAGGTTCAAGTCCATTTTGAACTTGTTGAAATCAGCTAATGTATTGATCAATATTCTCTGAATCTAGCATGTGCAAAGATTCAAAATCTTTCCTTAAAGCTTGTAACTTGGCAACACGAACTTTTAATGATCCCATATATGCAATCTCTAGTGCTTCCCATGCAGCTTTGCTTGTTGGGTGCATGATTATTTTGGGAAATATTATCAGATCTAATCTAGATTGAATGATGAATAATGCTTTTGCATCTTTCTTACAAAGCTTCTTGATTTCATTCTTTTCATCTTCTATTAGGGCTTGAAATGTTGCTTGATTAGCATCTTGAAATCCAACTTCAACAATATCCCATAGATCTTGTGAGATCATAAATGTCTTCATCTTGATTACCCATTATTCATAATTTTCTCCATTGAATACAGGAATTTGGAGAAACACAGATCCGTTATTTTGGGCCATTCTGGAGAGATTTGTTGTCAAGAATCTGAGCTAATCAAGCTCCGATACCAAATGAGAAATTTGAATCTAAAGGGCCCTAGATCTACTATCTATGCTAAATAGAAATTAAAGAACTTTGTTAGAATAAAAAAACACTTACAATCTATTAATCCAAAATCTATATGTTTATGAATATGTGCTACTACAATTATATAGACTTGGATCCTTCCAAGAATGGATTTGAAGAGATAAGCATGAGTCTCTTAAATCATGGGAATGATCCTTATCATCTTATTTATGGATGAGATAATCATGGGCATGGATAAGCATGGATATGGGTAAACATGAACAACTAGGATCTCATCTTATTTAGAATAAATAAAAGGATGAGATCAATCTCCTAATAATGTGGAACATCTACAAATCATCTTCCACAACCACATTGCTTTGATGTGCATGATTGTATTAGTCAAGCCACTTAAGATTGCACATCCCCCTCATCCTATTACAACCTATGCACATCCACACCTTCATCCCAATAGCCTCTCATCCTCCACATACTCATGATAGTACATTACTATGATGCATACGCATTATGATGCATATGGCATTCTCCTCACGTCAACTATAGAACCCATGGCAGATGTAACGTAACTTGTCCCATGGAGAGCCTCTATTGATTGGTCAAGGCTCAAGTGGATGTAATGTATCTCATCCCTTGGAGGAAACACTTGTTCTACAAACATGACATGGTTACATCAAAGCAAAGTCCATCTACTCGATGGTCCATACCTTGTAGCTAGCATTCAGTAGTAAGCTAAACCCAATGGGGGTTTACTTCGGAAAAACAAAAAGAAAAAAAATAGAGAGCAAAAAATGAACAAACAAAAAAAGGAGAATAGGAAAAAGCACATCCCCAAGCAAATTAACATTGTTTTAGTTTCACAACCAACCCAAGCTAAGATCGACTTTGACTCTCTTATGAGTACTCCAATAAGAGGTCAACATTTTAGGGGCAAGCCACTTCATGCCATGGTCATCATCAGCCATGCTAACTTCACATCTTGCATTAGGATATAATATTTCCATTTTATTTTCTCTACTTGCATTTCATCTCCCTAACATGTTGCCTACAACTTTTGCCCTTAGCATACCCTTACCCACAACACTCTTGAACATGGTGAAATGACACCTAATCTAGTACTGACTAGTGATGTTGGTGGCATGTCTACTATGGTGTTTTTCACTTCTTTGTTAACATCTTGAGCCACTCCTCTAGACATCAACAAAGAGGAGCCATTAAAACATTACAAAATTTCAAGTCTTGGCATCTCAACTGCAAATTTGGCTAAGTGTCAAAAGGGTGGCACTATGCCCAAATTTTTTTAAGTGTCAAGTGTAGTTAGCACCAACTACCAACTTTACAATTTTTTTTGAACTACTAACTTCTGCATCCCACGTGTAACATGGGGCAAGCATAGTAGCCAGAGTTAGAAAATTTTCAAACTTTTCTGGTCACCTACAAACTTAGACAATTTTCTAAATTTGGGTGAATGAGACCTAGATGCATCAACAGAGAAGTAGAGTCGCATTCTACGACCCACCATAGCCCCACTATAGCCTTGTAGGACACCACAACCCATGATACACTACAACGGCCAACTTGACAGGCGTGATTCATCACGACGAGTACCAGACTTCATAGTCTGACATCACCTAGACTATGACTATGCTCTCACTATGCCTATTGTACACTGTGTACCTTCTGAGACCCTTTTGGAGTTAACTACGCTCCCATTTGGGGCATTGTTCCATTTCTCTCTCTCATTTTTGGCATTTTTCTTGCAACTTTTCACATTTTTTCATGCTTCGTGATGTTGTACTACACTCAAGTGGTAGTCTCCATAGGTTGACACCCTTATTTTAGTTGAAAACCTTGGCCTTGTGGCTATGTTCTACACTTAGCACCACTTTGACACTTAGCACCATTTCACATTGTTTACATTTTCATTTTGGCTAACCACACCATCCCTGGTTGCACCCAATACCTTGGTTATAGTCAACAAAGTTCCTATTTAATCAACAAGATCATCCAAGGCACTCCACCTCTATTTTCCAACAAGGCCCTTGTGTGGAGGCCAGGTTAGGTTGTGTGCCTGTGAACCCTTCAGTGTTTCAACCACTGATGTTTTCAATCGTTATAGGTTTAGGATGTGTATAAAAAGTGGGATCAAATACTTATGTTAGGATTAGCTAGAGGCTAGTAGGTTAGTTACATTGAATTAGATATTAAATTACCTTCTCTTTATCTCTATTCAAGCACCAAGACTATAAAACATAAAACTGTGAAAATCATATACCTTACTTACATTTAAACATAGCAGGTGCTTCACAAGTATAATTGGGAAGATAATGAATGACCTTAGGGCAAGTTTCACTACCTAGAAGACTAGTGCACTAGAACTATAATGTCCATAGAATTTGACTAGATTGCACATGAACACTTTGTGATTTGTATGGTTGGACGTAGGGGTACCTTACCCCTTATCATTGATGCTATTGTTGGGGACTTTGTGTGTGAAATGTGCACTATCTAGTATTAGTGAATATTATTAATATTATTGGATGAAATCAAGGTTAACATCACTCTCACAGGATAGATAACTACTAAGCATAGTGATAATTTTATTCTTTTTGCAAAATTTCTTCTTCTCACATGCATGAAGATGTCAAATCATTAGTCTCACAGGAGTGCAAAGAGGTATACACTCATCAAGATGAGTATGTATCAAACTTCATATTTATCCTATATCAAGATGAATAACTATGATGGCATGATATGGAGGGCAACATCGTCTTGTCCCCTAATTGATCTATACCCATGATGCTATTTCAAACTCTTAAGAAGTTTGGCATTGCAGATCTTCACAAGGAATACATTATGAATGGTTATGACACTTGGGACTATCATCCCACTGAAACACAATGCAAGCGAGATTGACATTAGAAGAAGCACCATGAGGTTACATAGGAAAAACATTTCACTAATCCCTTATTCCTACTAGATCAAGGTAACATTGAGAATCCTTACTTTAAATGTTCTCAACATGAAGATTCTCCACCCCCTATTATTGGTAATAAGGGTGTGACCCTAAACATGTGGTCAACTATTCATAAAATAGGTTCAAGAAAAAGTCACAGTCAAGGTAGGGACTTGAGCAAACATCACAATAGCAAGAGATCTAAGGATGGTGGTCATAATGAGTGGAATCATGGTGGTGGACACTGTGGTGGTGGTGGTATTCCACCTTCCTCTTCATCCTCTTCATCCAATCCTAAACATTCCTCTTCATCTACTAGTTCTCATAGAAGCCACCATCAAAATAATCGTGATGAGGGTGATCAATGAGATAACAATGACCATCAAGGTCATTAAGAACACAGAGGTGGTAGGAACCATCATCAACATCATTGACACAATCATCATGAGGAACCTCTATTGGCAACTAGAAGTATGCTTAACATTGTAGAGGTAGTTAGAATTCCTACTAGGCATATAAAAGAAAGTTGGATCAAGCACTTAGACATGAATAATATCCCAAGATTTAAGGGGGGATGCAACTCTAATCCACAGACACATCTACAAGATTTGCACGATGCTTATGCCTTATAAAACATAGAAAATGAATGGTAGAAACTCAAGCTCTTCCCTAGGACACTCATCAAGGAAGATGAAAGCTAGTACCAATCCTTGGTATCAAAATCTATCCATACATGTAATACCATATTGGAGTTATTCAATGACAAATATCAAATGTACTCTAGAGTGTCTAATTTGAGGAGTAAAATCCAAGAATGGAAGCAAGGAATATATGAACCCTTAGATGTTTCTATGGGCAGATATTATTCACTCTTACATCAATGCCTTGGCCATGGTTATTCTCAAAGGAAACAACTTCACCATATCATAGATGGGCTTAGAGTAGAAACTAGAAGAAATTTTGGGGTGTATGCCCAAGGGAGATTGTACAAACTAAGAGCTCATTAGATACAAAGGTTGATAAAGTAGGTAGCAAAAGATGAACGTGAGTTGCAAAAAAGGAAAAGTGTGGAAGAGTATAATAGGGACCCTTCCATCAAGAAATAGGAGGTCTAGTTTTGTGATGAGGAGGAGTCACCACACAATGAAGTGGTGAATAGAAAAACCTTACCCGTCCAAAAAATTATTTCTAATATTTTGACAAAGGTTGATAAAATATGGGACTCTTTGGATGAAAAATTCCAAATTGCTATGAAGATTGCTGAAGAATCCAAAGAGTAAAATAGTGATCATAACTGTAAGAGGTGAAAAGAAGTTGAACATGCTTACTAAAGAGGTAAGGGCAAAGCTACTGTCGTAGAGGAAGTTATGGAGATAGACTCCAAAGATGTACTAGTTGTGACATTTGTCAATATGAACATCCAAAGGGATGTTACCCTGTGGTGTCACACTTACAAGATTCTAGGGTGTACGCATTGAATCCCTGACTAGCACGTAGGCAAGCACCCAGATGATTACCTTATCCTCAAGGCAATCCAAGATAGTTCCACCAACAACAATAAGCTTACTACCTAAGTGGAGATCCACCACAACCATATGAACAATACTAGTAGTGGAACCAACCATAATCATGGGGAATGGCATCACCAAGGTAGTAGTATCCTTACAGGAAACTAGATCCATATGGGTACTATGTTCAACAACTGGTTTCTCGAAGAGGTTTTACAAGCCATGGCTCATTTTAGCATCGCTATTACTCTACAAAGTACAACTGAACACATTCACCATTTACTCAAGGGGAGAACCCATATCCATACCACCCTCTACATCTGTCTACACACATCCCTCCACCCTTAACCCAATTACCTCCTGCTCTATCAACACAAGGTGAAATCCCTTCATAGCTATAGCAATGAAATGCCATTAGGGCTATACAGTCACAACCTCATTAATCGATCCAAAAAAAAACCTTTTTTTTTTACCCAATAGTCCTCCTAAACCCTCACAACCTCATGTGGTTAGCTTCCCTGCTTCTCCAACACCCTCATCCTTTGCATCCAACATCTTTGAGTGTCCTTCAAACCAAACACCACATCAAATTCACACTATGATGTTAAATCATGTTGTTTCTAATTGGATCAAGGCTAGTCATCTTCCCACAAAATGATCTAGCCTAGGAAGTCCACTTATTTACTTACAAATTTTTTGACATAAGCCATGCAAGGCTCTTCTTAATTTTGGTTCCGGTGTCAACCTTGTCTCCCATTACATGTACAAAGCTTGAAACCTATCACCTCTCAAGAAGAACAACATTTGTTTGGAATTGGCAAACTAGTTAATTACTATCCCTATGGGGTTATTAGAGGACATTGTAATCACAGTTTGTTGGTGGTCCTATCCTACCAATTTTTTGGTGATAAAGGTTGAGAATTGCAAAGGTGACTTTCCCAACACTATGGCAAGAGCTTGGTTAAGCACGATCGATGCATGAATGGGCATAAGGGAATTCTCCTTGGAAATCTCCAGGGAAAATGAATTTGAATAGTTGAAGAAGAAGTGTATTCCATGCATCGTGTATAGTGATAATGGGTGTGATTGTGTGCAAAAGATTTGGTCCATAAAATGTACATACATTAAAGCATGCAATTAGTATGCACAAGAAACAAATATTTAACAATGTCTATACGTAGCAGTCATAAAATAGGAGGGCACCCAGAAAGCAGCACATTATGCATGGAACCAACTAAAAGCCTAACATGTGCTTATGTTGAAGGCATGGATGAACTTGAACAAGTTCATTACTAACTCTCTAATGATAAAAATGATGATACCTATTGGGGAGAGTTTAAAATCCTTGATTACTTCAAGCAGGAGCCCCTAGAACTAAAAAATTTACCGACTAGCATAGAATATGCATTTTGAAATACTAGTAAGCTGGTCATAATCAATGCCAAACTTGCTTCTGAACAGAAAGCAAAGTTGTTAGAGGTGGTTAACAAATGGCCAGTAGCCTTTTCTTGGTCATATCTTGAGCTAAATAGAATTGATTCATGGATATGTCAGCATCACATCTACACCAACCCAGCCATAAATCCAAGAAGGCAACCATAGAGATGGCTAAACCTCAAATTGAAGTAGATCATCAAGGAGGAAATAGAGCAACTCCTCAAGGGATGGTTTATCTATCCCATCATAGATAGTGAGTGGGTTAGCCCACTTGTAATCATGCCAAAGAAAGATTGCAAGTTGCAGATCTACATCAACTTCAGGTTGTTAAACATGGTAACATTTGATGATCATTTTTCATGGCCATCCATGGACCAAGTGTTGGAAACTATCTCTAGGCATTGCTATTATAGATTCTTGGATGGTTATAGTGGCTATAACAAAATCCAAATTGTGCCATAAGATCAAGCCAAGACAACATTCACAAGTCCTTAGGGAGCTTTTGCATATTGTAAGATGCCATTTGGTCTATGCAATGCTCCTACAACATTTTAATGCTTGGTCCTTAGCATCTTCTAGCAACAGATTGGTAGTGGTATGGAAGTCTTCATGGATGACTTCTCCACCTATGGGACTACATTTTAGCAAACCATGGACCACCTTAAGTAAGTACTGAAAAGATGTGTGGAAATAAACCTATAACGTAACTGGAAAAAGAGCCACCTCATGGTCCAAGAAGGCATTGTGTTGGGGCATAGAATCACTCAAAAAGGGATTAAGGTAGACCCCAAGAAAGTAAGCATCATCCAAGGAATAACCCATTAAACAAAACTAATTAAAGATGTTTGGTCATTCTTTGGACATACTAGCTATTACTAATGATTCATAGAGAATTTCTCTAAGATCACAAAACTGTTGGTAGAGCTTACAAAGAAAGATGCACCTTTCATCTAGATTAGGGAATGTGAATAAGCATTCTAACAGTTAAAGGAGAAACTCATAGAAACACCAATTCTATAGGCATGAGACCAATCCAAACCATTCTACATCATGATGGATGTATCTAACTACACCCTAGAAGTTGTGCTTACATAGTCAGATGATAAGAAATGCCCATACTACATCCATTGTACAAGCCAAAGCACTATGTGGGCATAATTAAATTACACCACCATGGAGAAGGAACTAATGAAAATGGTGTATGCTCTTGAAAATTTTAGGCACTATGTGGTTGGCTACAAAGTATTTGTGCACATAGACCATAGTGCAATTTTCTTCCTCATGACCAAGCCAACAATGAGCCCTTGTATCATAGGTGGCTCATGATTTTGCAAGAATTTAATTTCACAATGGTAGATTGAAAAGGGATAGAGAATATAGTTGCTGACCACCTCTCTCACTTAAGATGGGATAATAAAGAAGAGGAAAGCCTACTCTCTGATCAATTTCTAGATGAATTCCTCTTTATAGGAGCAATAAATGATTAAACGCTTGCAGAAACAACATGGTATAATGGCATCCTCACCTATCTTATCACTCAAGAGATGCCACAAGATCTTGAATTTAGAAAGAACCAACAATTTCTTCATCAGGCCAAATACTTTATAGAAATCAATGGACACCTTTACAAGGTCTATGCCAATGGCCTGATTCATTGGTGTGTCCCTAATGAAGATCAATTGTGTGTTCTCTAGGATGCTCACAAAGGGCCTTATGGAGGCCACTACGCATGAAGATGCATGGCTATAAAAATATTTATGGTAGGATACCATTGGCCTACAATTTTTAAGGATGCCCATCAGTTTGTCTAATCTTGTAAACATTGACAATGAGATGGTGGGATGACCACATGAATGGAGGGTCCTCAATAGTGCATTTAACTATTGGAGTCCTTTGACATATGGGATGTTAACTTCATGGGTCCCATCACACCCATGTCCAATAGAAAGTCGTATATCATCATAGCAATTAACTAGTACACCAAATAGGTAGAAGTAGTATCTATTACTAATTGTACATTATCCACTACTACTAGATTTATACAACAAAATGTTGTAAATAGGTTTAAGGTGCCACATACACTAATTTCTAACAATGGAACTCATTTCATAGGTGCTAGTTTTAGAAATTTGATGCAACACTTGGGGGTTAAACATAAATTAACAACACCCTACCACCCCCAAACCAATGGTTAAGCAGAGGTAACTAACTAGGAGATCACAAAGATCTTAACAAGAACCATAAGCAAATATGAAGAGACTAGAGCACCAAACTCAACAATGCCCTCTGGGCCTATTGCTCAACATGAAAAATTTTTGTATTGGCTACTCTCCCTATGAATTAGTGTACAAAAAATTTCCAACACTCTCGATCTAGTCTAAGCTTCGTACACTCTCAATAGCCTATGATCTAGATATTAACCTAAGTCTAGCACAGAAAGAAAGATTGATCAACTTAAATGTGCTAGATGAAAACCAATTGGTGGCCCTATCTTTGAATGAGGTGCACAAGGCATTCAAGAAGCAACATCTTGACCTTAAGATATGGAAAGTAACATTTCAACCAAGTGATAAGGTTCTCTATTGGAGCCCCACACATGTATCTTAAAAGATAAAATTTCAAACATTGTGGGAGGAACCTTATATAATTGATCAAACCTTTCGCTCTAGGGCCATGTTAGTCTACAAACTTGAAAGCCCAAATAAAAAGTAGTTGGTCAACATCCAACAAGTGAAACCTTTTCTAGAGCCAAGACAAGCCAGTGCAACTACCACCTCAATCGATGAATAATCACTTTCCATTTTTTGGATCTCCTCCTTCCAATTCAGTCATGGGGGAGATGGCCATCCATGCTAATGATCCATATGGCTTCTCGATTTTCTTACTTTTTTTTCACATTTTTGATTTTACAAGTTATTTATTTTACAAATTTTTGATTTTTAAATTTTTTCCAATTTTGCATCATTAGTAGTACTTTTGAACTTTTCTTGATTATTTTAAAATTTCTTATATATTTTACTTTGTTTTTTTTTTCTTTAAGTATGAATTTTCATTATTTTTGTTAATAAAGTGCTTTATTGCTACAGGACATAGAGCCACTGTTGTTGTTTACTAATGATGGTTTGTGCTTAATGTTGTGATTGTCAATGTCTAGTTTCTATTTTTAAATTTTTATGTCTAATGACTATGAAATGGTTTATTTTTCATGGAATAGGTAGTGAGTCCACATCATCTTCCCATCCAATAAACTCTATGATTTTCCTTGTTTTGGGAGTTTGAGGTCCCTTCCATTAACAAAACTTTTAATCAATTGGTAACTTTGGTAGTTCTGAAATTGGGAAAGATTCAAAGGTTTGTGGAGGGTGTGACTTTAAGGGAACTCAATACTCCTTGTACTCTTCTACTTACTTGAGTGCTTGGATGTTTTTCATGAACATCTTACCATTCCATTCCAACCACTAATAGGAAGACAAATAAAGTTTTTACATAGTGTGGTTCCCATCTAAGAAAAAGAAAAAAAAACAAAATGATGGGAATTCAAAGCACACCCCTTAGACACAATACATAAATAAGTCTTTTCATGGTGTGTTTTTCATTTAAAAAAAAAAGAAAAAAATATGATGGAAATTTAAAACACACCCCTTAGGCAAATAAATGGGCTATAAGAACTAGATATGGAACTAGAAAGACATGCACCAATGCCTGAAGGTCCCCTCTAACTAAGGCCCTCTCTCTCTCTTTCACTTTTTACTTCTCTTTTCTTCTCTTCTTGGAATGGTGGTTGTTTTGTGGATGCACTCTTTTTTCTTGAGTAGATGGATCGATCTTGGAGTGGCAATGCGAAGTCACTGAAAGAGGTTGATTTTGGTTTGGACTAAGGAAGGATCTTCTCAAGTAATTTTAAACATATATTTCACAAGAAACTTCTTATGGCCTTAATTAGTAATTCCATCCCACCTTCTTAGTCAACCATCTATGTTTCCATAACTCACCTCACTACTAGTTTCTATGTTATGCTTGATATCTTAGTTTGATGAGTTGGAATTCTTGGATAGATTCTTTTTGGTTGGTCATTAAATTTTCATGATCATTAATCAACTATGGGGCCCACAAACTCCTTAGTTGGGGTTATGCAAGGGCAACAAGGGCATGTGCCTATTATGGGAAGGACCCACTTGCATATTCTTAATCTAGTTACTCAAGTCCCTTACTTTCGAAATTATTACAATCCTATCTTTCACATATTCCTTTATCCAAACCACTCTATGCTCCTTGAACTCTTATTTTTCATCCCATTTTATCATTTTTTAAAATTTTTTTAATTTTTGGGACTTCAACACCCTCTTCTCACATTTTCATCATATTCATGGCTATTTAGGCTTTCATTTGATCCTAATTTCAATTAAAATCTCTTTGTAATCTTCAAGTTTTGACCAAGTCAATGAAAGTTAATGGTGGTCAACAGTTGCATCGATGAGACTCCATCGACATACCCAACCACATTGACTGAGCCCATCAACGTAGTACAAAAATACTATAAATACCACTAAATACTTAGGAATTTTTCACATTTGATCCATAATGCCCAAGGAGTTTTTGTAATTTTTTAGAGCCCAAAACCTTCTGAAGCCTCTAACTCATGTACCGTTTATCCAAATAATCCCATTCTTCAATCCTACAATTACCATAGGTAAGCTCTTGATCATGGGGGTAGCAAGCCCAAGGTTTCGATGGAAAATTCTTTGAACTTTTTTCTAACTCCCCCAAAGGGTTAAGATATGAAATGTTATTAAATCATAACTTTTTTAACAACTTCAATAAACCAAAGATTAAATTAATAATTAAATATCTAATTCATCTAGCCATAATCATACCTTAGCCAAATGTAATTCCCTTATGAGATAAGGTATTCTAGTCATTTTGAGTTACATAATAATTACTAATCCATTCTTATGTATGATTACAGATGGCATCAAGACCGAAAAGATTGTAGGAGGAAGGACCATTGCAACCACATGAGAAATAACCCAAAGTAGGAAGTGGCCAACAAGAACATGGCCATGAACAGGGTAAGGCAACCCATGCAATAGGATCTCTTAGAGAAGAGGCCAAGGTGGAATCTGTCTTATAGATTCCCAAAGAGGTAGCTACATCTGAACATTCATAGTGAGGTGAAGCACTAAGCCATGTACCTAGACTGGAAGTCACACTCACATGGGCCAATCTTGACATAATTGGAAGTCATGGGGTCCAATGCCCAATCCTTTAAGAATTAAATTTTGGACCATTCCTTGAATGAGCTCCAAAAGATGTCAAAACTCAACTGCAAGCTTTTCCCATGTGTCCTATCATCACTTCTAATGGGAAGTAGTACATGGGATAAATATATCTCTTTTGGAATAATAGGAAAGCAAGATCCATTGTAAAAATCAAGGACATCCAAGTGTCCTAGTTAGTGGAGGCCATTACATAGGTCCTTGGGTTTACAAATATAGAAACACATTTTGCAGATTTGTTGGCGCAAGGTGACCTCAAAGTAAAGAAGGAGTGAATGTAGTGGTGTTATGGGGTTGACTGTAAAGAGTTTGGTGCACTCACACTGGCAGAACAAGCCTATTTCAAGATAGTAACCTATCACCTTAATACAATGGTGAGGCCTAGTAAGATGACAACCTTATTTTCCCTAGCATGCACTACTCTATGCAGAAAATTTCCATTAAATCTTCCATAACTAATCTATCTAGAGATAGAAAAGCTCTTCAAGAAGAATGAATGTGGAAGAAAGACCTTACCCTTCTCCTGCTTGATCAAAAAACTATGCAAAAGGGTAGGGATAGTCTACTATGCAAATGATATACTCAGGCATGCTCCTAGTGCTTCATGGGCTACGATGGTGAAGGATAAGATGCCTACCATGGTCACAAAAGAGAAGCAACAATGTCCACCTCCACAACCTACTTGTGAGCAAGCACCGAAGGCCTACACTACAATTGAACACATGTAGAAATTCCAAGAGCAGCTCTTACAACAACAAGAGTAGCAGGTAGGAACCAGTGGTGGAGATCCATCCATGTACAAACTAACCATGAGTCATGTTAGAGAAGTGGCTTATACAATTAGCTAGATGGAGGGAGGTGGATCAATGTTGTCTACCCAATGAATGTAATTGCATGCAAGGTCAAATGCAAGTACCCGAGAGGTGACGATGTCTCTCTCTTAGCACCATCTATTCTTAGAAATCTTTGGGAATTTCACTTCTTTTTTGGTGTGCTTGGAGGAGGGTGAGGAGGCAACCATATTGGTGATGCAGCACTAGGGACAACAGATAGTTGTAAAGATAGTTGATGATTGTGTCATTGAGGCATTAAACACACTTGCAGTGCCTAAACTAGATGTTTTTGCACTAAGATATGTGTAGGCATCTATAGGAACAATCAATGGAAGACTAAGCATAGCCTAGCATGAAGAACTACCAAACCAATTGGTAGAAATTGGGCAACCAATTCTAGATATCTTTAATTTTCTAAACATGATCACTGCAACCCAGTCAGAGCTACTATAGGCAAAGGGAAAATGCCTCATTTTAGAATGACAACTTAAAACTACTCAAACACATAATCAAAGCTTGGTTATGAAAGTTGCCAAATTATGTGCTTGAATTGCTGACCCTACTCTTATCAACCCTGCATTGACATGGGATGAAGCTTTTTAACAGCTTTAAGAATAACTTAAGCAGGTTGAGGAAGAAATGGTAATGACTATCTTTAATTAGTCCATAGTAAAATCTCATTCAATATAGAGATACTTGATGTAAACTTGTCAAGAAAATGAGACCTTGACTACAGAAAACCATCACTTGTGGAACATTGATAGACAAAAACAATAGTTAGAAGAATTTATCCATCAACAGTAGGAGTAGCTTGCCAAGGCTAACATCAAACTAAGGAGATTGGAAGTGGAGAATCATAACCTCTCCATGGAGGAGGTCCATGCCTTATGCTAGAAGTCAGCTATTGAGATTGCTGCTTGGAAGAATGAGGCTCTAAAATTCAAGAAAGTTAAAAATCAATATAGAGACCAGGTTGACCTACAAAAGGAGGTGAATGAAAAGCATATCCAACTAGTGAAGGAAAAAGTTAATGAGGCCCTCCAGCAACTCCAACAAGGGAGAGAATTGTGGCAATCCATCGTCAATGGGATTGATACCTACAACAAGGCAAAAATTTGCATGAAGGTGCTGCAGATTGAAGAGATGACAGAGTACATGGAGTTGTCCAATCTCTGTTATGCAAACCTAGCGATGTTGATTATTGGATAATTGTGGTTTGAACTTGAAAAGCAAGTGGCTAGCTCATACTTATTGTATGAGGTCAAGTTCAAGACCCATAAAGACACTAAGCAAGAGCTTGTAGTTGCAAATGTTGAACTCAAGGTTCTTAAAGTGAAATTCACCAACTAGAGATTAGGTGCAAAGAACCTAGCCAAAAGAATGAATGACTACTAGGCATTGTAGGACATACTTCAAGAATTTGACATTGAGCACAAAGTAATTCATAGCCTAGTTTATCAATGTGAAGGAGCTCTTTTCTATTTTACCTTGTCCTTGGGATGTTCCAACCCCAGCCCACATCAACATAGCTACATAGACCATGAACGATCCCAGGAGTAAAGAAGAGAAAATGAAGGCATTATTAGATGTTTTTCACCTTTCACTTGAAGTAGTAATAGTAACAAGATAGCCACCACCGCCTCTACCACCACATGTGCTTAAAGCCAACAAATGTCCCTTAGAACATTAGGAGCCACCACCACCTGGGACTATCTAACCTTTTCCATCAACTTCACATCAATAAAGGACGTGTTGTCTAGATTTGAAAAATCATATCATGGTGTTCAATTTTGTGTTATGAACACCATAATTTTTTTAATGTGTTGATCTATACACTAGGCACTCAATTGTTATGTTCATTTTGTCTTGTTTTATTTTGTTATGATAAAGTTAGTCAATAATTCCATACCTTTCCAATTTTGTAATGAACTCAAGGATGAGTTTTTATTTAGTTGTAAGGGTATGATGAGTTTTGATTTGTCATGTTGACTATGCCTCATCGACAAGGCCTTGTCAACATAGTCAATTGCATCGACACAACACAATCAACACAGGGATCTGTCTTGGTGTATAAATATGAGCCACCAGCCACATTCATGCAATTAATCAATTCTCATAGTAGTAGCAGAGCTCTTGTAGTTTGTCTATTCGAAAGTTAGAATGTTTTTTCCAAGTGCCTACAGCAAGAGTCATTGAGTGTATGGATTTTTATTCAAGCATTATTGTACCTAAGCACAACAATTTGTGTGGTAATAAAGATCAACTTCTTGATAAACCTTGTGGCATTTTGGATAGCTTAAATGTTTCATTTATGCATTTAATGTTTTCAATTATTTATTCAATGTAATTCAGTAACTAAGCTAATTAAGATAATTAAACAAGATAAGCTAGATAGATTAAATACATAAGTACGACCACTTCAAGCATAACATGTATTCTCTTGGTAATGCCAATAGTGTTATTGCTTGGTACACCCAGTAGTGTAGTGCTTGGTAACCCAACAATGGATACATGGGTTTAGGAGGTGTATGGAAAGTGGGACCGAATACTTATGTTAGGATTAGCTAAGCCCAGTAGGTTAGTTACATTGAATTAGCCATTAAATTCTCTTATTGTTATCTCTGTTCAAGCACCAAGACTATAAAACATAAAACTATAAAAATCGTATGCCTCAATTACACTTAACCATACCATGTGCTTCACAAGTGTAATTGGGAGGACAACAAATGACCTTAGGTCAAGGTTCACTAACTAGAAGACTAGTGCATTGGAACTATAAAGTCCATAGAATTTAACTAGATCGTGTGTGAATGCTCTATGATTTGTATGGTTAGGTGTAGGGGTACCTCGCTGCTCATCATCAAACTTGCCTTCTTCAACCTCGGGTTTTCAAAAGTGGATAAAACATGGGCAAGGCTAAACACCATGGATTTCCATGCTAGGGTAGTAGTACCCAACATGGAAGAAGGATGATTAACACTCACTCTTACCTCCCAACACTCATCTAGCATAAGTTTGACCCCAAAGTGGGTCTCACATGACCTAGAACCCTTCCAAGCATCCCTAACAACCTTAAGACCTCACCAAACCTAGTCAAAACTAGTTGAAATCTAGGATTTGATGTGTTTCATGTTTGGGAAGGCTTCTTCCATGTTGAGCCTATCACCCTTAGTGTGGATATATGGGTGAAGCAAAAAAATTAGGTAAATTAATGATCTAATGACCATTTCTTGATGCCCGGTGACTTGTAGGCCTTGTAGAAACACTTTGGAGCTTCCAAAAGCTCCAAAAGTTTTGAAAATGATATAGAACTATCATCCCCATCTCATCCACACTAGGGCCGCCATGCCTAACATGGAAGAAATGTAAACAATTGCATGAATCACTTTGAAGCCTTCAAACTATCAAATCTTGACATCCAACATTGACCATCGACATTGGAAATCTCAAAGGTTGATATGCATGGTTGATTGACTATCGATTTAGTCTAGATACGACTTTATTTACTAAGGGGGAGCTCTTTCATTCTAAGCTTTCTATCCTTAGCATGGAAAAAATGGGGCGAAAGCCTAAAAACCCCATCACATCCTTTAAAATGACAAGATCTTGACCTTAGGCACTGATGGCCAACACCAGCAAACTTGTGGACATGCATGCATAGCCAAAATTACCATAAAAAGTCAAAAAAGCTCTCCCCCTAATTTTCCATGCTTAGCATGGAATCCCCAGTCTGGAAAAAGGGGGGGAAGCCAAAAAATACTTAGTAACCCTTGAAGTAACCAAAATTTGACATCACATGTTAGTAGTCAATGCCAATAACCTTGGAAGCCTACATGCATGATTGAATAGAATTTTAGCTCTAGGCATTAATCATCATCACAAGCAATCTCAAGGATCTACATGCATGACCAAAAATGATGCAAAAGCATGAAAATCTATTTCCCCCCAATTTCCATGTTGGGCATACTATCCCTAGTGTGGAAAGGAGGGGGAACCTTAAAACCACTTAAAAACCTATAAAACAACTAGTTTTGACTCCAAACCCTATTCTTCAACCCCGACAGCCCTAAAGGTTGACATGCATGGTCGATTGAAGTCAAAACTAGGCTAGATCTAAGATTTTTGGTGTTTCCACACTAGGAATTCCTACCCTTCATGTTGCTCTATGTGGAAATTAAAGGAAAACCCCATTTGAAGTCTATAACTACCTCAAAACAACATTAACTAGGCTGCCATGAGCTTTAGAACCTTGTTGACATTGTTTGGAGCTTTCAAAATTCATGAAATTGATGTCAAGAGGTCAAAAATTAATTCCCCCTAATTTTCCATTCTAGGCTACCCAGCCCTAGTGTGGAAAAAAGGGGAAATCCTAAGAAGCACTTAGAAATACATAAAATTACCAAAACATGACACCAAACCCTAGTCCTTGACCCTAGTAACCCCAAAGGTTGACATGCATGGTTGATTGAGGTTTAAATTGGCCTAGATCTACATTTCATGGTTCTTCCATGTTAGGGATCTTGTTTTCCAAGCTAAGGGTGGTATCCCTAGTGTGAAAACTCAAAGGGGAACTTGTTTGAGGCTTCTAAACACTTTAGAATGACATTAAATCACCTTTCATACACTCTAGAACCCTAGCAATAACTATTGAAGCCCTTAAACTTCATAAAATTGATTGCAGATGGCTTAAAATCCATTCCCCCTTGCTTTCCATGTTGAGCTCTCCATCCCCAGCATTGAAAATACCCCAAGGGGATGGGAGTGGAAGAGGGGGGAGGAGAAGCCAAAAAACCACTTAGTGATGCTCAAAAATGCTAAATTTTGACATGGATCCATAGCCCTTGATCATGGCAACTCCATAAGGTAACATGCATAGTTGATTGTGATCTGAATTGGCCTAGATCTAGAATTCTTACTTCTTCCATGGTGGAGTAACTTCCCCTACATGAAAACAAGGGGAAAAAACTACTTTTCAGCTTTTAGAGGAAAGATGACAATCCCAAAAGCCAAAGATTTATGCTAGAAAAGCCTAGGACCTCATAGCCTCAAAATTTTTCTTGTTTTACTTTATTTCAACCTTCAAAATTCATTACCCCCATTCTTCCATGGTGGAGTAACTCCCCTAGTGTGGAAGTAATGGGGGAAGATATTAAGTACCCTTAAATAGCCTTGAAACTAGTACAAAATCAGCTAGAAACTTGTAGAATTGAAGTCCATAGCCCTAGGGGCCTAGAAACTTTGTTAAAGTACTCCAAAATTACTCTAAATTCATAAAATAAGTGTCTGCCCTATTTTTCAAAGCTAAGGATACTGTGCTTAGCATGGAATATGGGGGAAAATCATTTTAACACATTTTGACACTCAAAATTATCTCAAATTGCCTTAGAATGAAGCTAGGAGATGCACAAGTTCTAAATCTAGACTCTAGTTACTTGTTTGACCATATTTGACCTCATTTTTGCTTGGATTTTGGTTCTCCATGATAACCCCCTCTTTTCCATCTTAGTTAGTGTAGAAATAACGGGGGAAGGCTTTAGAACTTTCTTTTTTACCTTTATAGACCTTTGTAGTGCTTACTTTTGAGGGATGTGATCCTATGCCACCTTGGGAAGGTCTCGGAACCTTAATTGTGGACCTTTGAGCATGCCAAAACCTAGTTTCCTTAATTTTCATACTAAGGATCCCTGTTTCCACATTGAGCTCAGTGTGAAAGCCTCAACACTTGATTTTTGGAACTAAACAACTCGAAAATAGCCCTAATAGCCCTATAGCCTTAAAACATGGTCCACTAAGGCCTAAAACTATCAAAAACCTAATCATTTTTTGCCAATATTAATCAAATTTTATCATATATAACCTATTTGCTTGATTTTTTCCTTATTAAGTAATGTTTTGGCTTGTTTTCAGATGTATGTTGTCTTGATGACCTTTTTGACCCTCTATGGCCTTTATACAACCTTATATGTTCATTATTTATCTTATTACAACTCTATTCATCTTTGTTTTGCCTTTAAATGGTATCAAATAGTGGGGTTTGACCTTCCCTAACCATTGTTTGACACCATATGACCATGGCCCACTAAGGCCATAAACTAGCATCATAGTCCACTAAGACTATAAACTAGCATCATGGCCTGCTAAGTCCTTAAACTAGCAAAATTATGACCTTTATTGATCATTTGTAGCCTTACTCCTTATACTTCCCCATGTTTGACCTTTATGTGACCTTTATTTGCCTCTTTTACACTTTTCCAAATTGACCTTATCTCATTAATGACTTTGGATGGCCTTGATTACATTAGCTTTGCATATGTTTTATGGCATTTTAACATTATTTATTCACTTTTACCTAGGTGCCACTTAATATGCTTTTGGTTGATATGCAAGATCAAAGTATCAGTACCTGGGAGCAAATTAGTTTTCCTTTGTATCTACATGGACCTCACGGTGATATTATATAGTGTGTTGACCCTAATTACCTAGATCTTAAACTTAAGACTCTTATAGATCACATAGCCTTAATAGAGAAACCTCTAGAATGATCTAAAGACCTAGTCAAAACCCTTGACTTAGAAGTAGGAGACATAATTGAAGAGCCTCTAGTTGAGGTTCCTATCACAACACATAGTGGTGGGTAGAAAACCCTTAAACTAAGTTTGTCACTAAAGCCTCAATGTGCCCAAGATATCACCAAGATCTTACAAAATAACATTTATGCATTTTCTTGGTCATATGAAGATATGCCAAGCCAAGACCCACATCTAGTCTAGCACAACATCATACTGGATCCTAGCATTAGACTAGTTAAGTAAAAAGTGCACAGGATTAGACTTGATTTGGCCTTGGTAGTTCATGATGAAATCTCAAAGCTCTACCATGTAGGTTTCATTATGGTTGTTGATTAAGTAGAATGGGTATCCAACATAGTGATAGTTCCTTGGAAAATTGGAAGTATCCATATTTTGCATTAAAGATGATTTCTCTTTGCCTAGTATTGATCAACTTATCGATACTACAACAAGACATGCTTTTCTATTCTTTATGGATGGATTCTCAGGATATAACCAAGTTAACCCCATGGGGTACTTTTTGTTATATCATGATATCCTTTGGCCTTAAGAACATTAGAGCTACATACCAGAGAGTCATGACCTAAATCTTCAATGATTACATGTTAGGTTTACTTAATGCTTATGTAGATGACATAGCCATGAAGTCTAAGATAGTCAATGACCATGACCTGGATCTTGTACTTAAACAATGCCTCAAATACAAGTGTAGGCTCAATCCCAAGAAGTGTGTCTTTAGTCTCAAGACTAGTAAGATGCTTGACTTTGTAGTATTTGAAGCAAGGATACACATAGATCTTAATAAGATTAAGGCCATATCCAAATGGGCAGCACCTACCAACCTAAAAGAGCTTTGGGGATTACAAGGTAACTTACATTTTATTTGTAGGTTTATTGCTAGGCTTATAGATAAGTTATAGCCCATGCAACACCTTCTTAAGAAAGGAGTTCACTATGAATGGATGGCTCATGCCAAGAGGCATTTGAAAACCTTAAGTAAGAGTTGATAAAACTACCAATAGTCTATCCTTCATAAGAGGATAAACCATTTTACATTTATCTCACAATCTCTGATATATCTATTGCCTTCCTACTTTAACACAAGTGTGATGATGGAGTAGAAATGCTAGTATACTACCTTAGCCATGCATTAGTTGCCCACAAGACCAAATACACTAAAGTGGAGAAGTATTGTCTAGCATTAGTATTCTCTTTGAAGAAATGTAGACAGTACCTCTTCAAATGCCAAGTCAATTTAATTTGCAAGGATAACATACTCAGAGTCATAATGACCAACATCTACAAAAGTAGCCACATAACCTGATTGAAAGTCATAACCATAGAGTTTGACCTTTATTACATTTCTTAGTCCTCAACAAAAGGTCAAGCTATAGCTATAAAACTTACAATTTCACCTATTGATGACCAAGCAGCCATAGATCCTAAGCTCCCTAATGAATACATTAACACAGTTAGCTAGGTGCTTGAGGTTTATGAGGCATTCATGAACTTTGATGGAGCTTCAACCACCCATGGGGCTAGTCTTGCTGCCATTGTAACATTCCCATTTGATGAATTCCAACCCCTTGCCTATCGTGTTGGGTTCCCATGTATCAACAACATAGAAGAATATGAGGGTTTCATTAGAGGGATAATGGTAGCTCGTGACCTAGGAATTAGGCACCTAGCCATCAAAGGTGATTCACAACATATGGTTAACCAAGTAACCAAAGTCTATGCATGCAAAGCTAAGCATTTACAACCTTACGGTGACCTAGGAAAGAAATTATTATAACAATTCATAAATGTTGATGTCCAACACATACCCAAAAGCAAAAACATCATAGCTGATGTAATTGCAACATTAGCCCTTAGTGTGACACCAGATGTGTTTACCAAGTTGCCCACCTTAACTGTGGATTGCACTACTCCCATCACACAAAACACTGAGGATACCTTTATGGCTGTCATTCATATTGAACCTCCCAAGGAGTGGTATGATGATATTAAATTTTAACTTATCTAAGGTGAATCCTCAAAAGGCTTGACTATTGCTCAGAGGGATGCCATACGCAAGTGATCAAAATAGTATGTCATTGTAGGTGATACCACATTACGTTGACAACCCTATGATGACATACTTTGAAAGTGCTTAGGTAAAATTGAAGCTAGAATAGTCCTAGAGGAGGTTCATGAGGGTGTTTTTTAAGGGCATATAGGACCTAGAGCCATGGTTTCTAAGATTAGATAGTTAGGCTACTATTGGCTCCATATGGAAAATGACTACTTGTAAAAGGTTAAGTGATGTGATACATGCCAATGATATAGCAACCTAATACATGTATCACCAACTAAGTTACATACAACTGCTAACTCTACATCATCACCACAACCGGATACTTTACAAAGTTGATTGAGGCTATTCCCATAAGGAAGACCACATCTAAACAAGTTTGCAAATTTATCCTAGATAACATTGTAGCTCCTTTTGGCATAACCATAACCATAGTTACAGAAAATGGACCTTAATTTAGTAGCTAAGAAACAAAGGATTTCTGTCACAACCTAGGCATTAAGCATTGTTTCTTGTCACCTTACTACCCTCAAGGCAATGGATAAGCAAAAGTAAGAAACAAGGGCATCATCAACTTGCTCAAGAAGATGCTCAACAATAGTAAGTGAAAGTGGCATGAGTGGCTTGTCCATGCACTATGGGTATATAGAACAACCTATCACATAGCAACCGACATGACCGCTTATAGCCTTGTTTATGGTTTTGAAGCTTTTTTTTCCTGTCGAATTGTAGGTGCCATTACTCTGAGTAACCTTGACTGACTTCATGAACAACAAGTAGAACTAGGAATTGCAGATGGGATCCCTATATTCGATGGAGTAGCAGCATATGTAAGCACTTGCTCACATCAAGCACTATCAAGAGAGGTAGAAGTAACAACATCACCATGACTTGATCATGCACAAGATCAAGGAGGGGGACCTTGACCTCAAGGCTATCCATGAACATGCACAAAAATTCTCATCCAACTGGGAAGGATCCTTCCTTATCACTAGAGGCTATGGAAATGGAGCATTCAGAATAGTTGCAATGAATGGGAATGAGCTAGCCAATCTCATCAATCATTTCTATCTAAATCCATACTACATGTAGCAAATAGATCATTAACAAGCGAGCCTACTTTCAATAGTCTGCTACGACCTTAAATTGGCAACACAGCCTACCAAGGTCTTAAACTAGTACCATGGCCCACCACAGCCTTAAACTAGCAACCTTGGTGACCTATATGGCCTAATTCTCATGTGGTCTATATGCATTGTAGCATTCTAGTATGCAGTGATGTTTTGTATTCTTTATTGACATTTCTCAGGTCAATCCTCTAGGCACCAATAAAGAGGGTGCATTGAAACACCACACAAATTTGCATGTTATAGCTAATCTTCATCATGAAGCTTTCACCCCATGAAACCCAAGGTAGAATTTCAATATGAATGTGAAAATTGTAACCCACAGTGGGCAATTTCATGTACTTCATACTTTTGGGGTTGAAAAATGCCTCATATGTGGTCAAAGCCTTATTCCCCAAGTGAAAAAATTCATCTAGTGTTAATATTTGGGCTTGGGGGGAAGGTAAAAATGAATTTTTAAATGCCAAAAAGGGCAATTTAATGGGCTTTATGAGGGTTATACTTTTTTCTATTTTGAAAACACATGCAAAGTGGTAGATCTCACCTACCCTTGTGGGGAAGGATGGGAGTTTTGGAAACTTTCCCCCTTTCAATGTGGAGACCACATACACAACTTGGAAACTTTTCCCCCTCAATGTGGAAGTTTCCCCCTAGCCTAGAAACTTTTCCTCTAGCTTGGAAACTTTTCCCCCTTAGCATGGAAGTTTTCCCCCAGTGTGAAGGCTTCATTCCCAGTAAGGAAAATTCAATACCCTAGTGTGACAACCACAAAACCAAAAATTCATTACTTCATGCACTTCAACATTGACTAACCACTTCAATAAGCATGGTGGAGAGCTTAGTGTGGAAGATTAATCTCTAGTGTGGAAGGTGTGCCTTAGTTACTATCTATAGTAAATGAGATGACCGTGGGAGGAAGCACATACTATATATAGTAACCCCCCAAATTTGGACACCCATCTCACCTAAAATTGCAGCAAATTTACATCAAATTTGCAGCCATGTCATAGCCATTTTGCAACCAAATCATAGCCACTTTGCAACCCCATGCATGGCCCAAAGATCCTATAAAATCTAGCCTCCAACACTATTTACTGGTTTAGCAACTTTTGGGCATACAAGCAATTTTGGTTCTAGAATCTTTGAAAAAGGTTAGCATTTTTAACAAGATTCAATGCTTATATGGTTCAATAATTCTAAGTAAGGGTAGCATTATCAAGAAACTTTCATACATAGAATCCCACACTTGAGGCATTTCAAGCACTCAAGAGCTCTTACAAGTTTTCATACTTGCATTCTCTTAAACCCCAACATGGAAGCATTATGGCCTTGAGATTTGGTGGATTTTTGGTATTAACACTACACTTCTAGGATTCCAAACACCAACATGATGCAACTTAGCATCCAAATTTTGCACCTTTCTCATCCCCCAATAGTGATCCAACTTATAGATTTGAGCTTGCAGTAGTACAAGAAGGTTTGATAGCATCAAGAGTGGCTTAGCACTCGGATCATGGAGTAGATCACATTGGCTTCAATGGGCTTTGAACTATTGAATAAGTGAATCCCCTTTTTTTCTCATCTAGGCACCATTTTTACACATTTCTATAACTTATTCTTTATTATTTCTCAATAAATTTTTAAGCTTTTTATTCAAAAAAAAATTATTATCTATGCATTATTCAAATTTGTTTATATTCCCACGTTTCACATCTCATAAGTCACTGGTTGATCTACCAAACCAACTAGGCTACCTCAAATCCCATTTTTATCATGGAGGCCATGGGGATTCAAGGTTAGAGAACTACTTACATTGAGGATCCTTGGTTTTCTTCCAGTGATCAAGGGTTTTGGTCACAATAGTGTTGGCTACTATAGGAGTACATTTATTCTTTGTAGGAGTAGGTTTGGTTTTGGCTCCAATGGGAGGAGGCACCTTGATCACAAAAGGATCCTTGGGAGACATAGGTGGGGGAATCCTTACAACAAAAGGGGACCTTGAGCTGGTTAGAGATGAAGATCCCCTATTGTTATAAGGAGGTACCTGTATCATAAATGGCTCCTACACAAATCTAGTGTTATCGGTTACATTAAATGTTGCAATAGTGTATGGGCTATTACTGGCATTGAATAGGTCCTTATAGACTTGCATGGATTGATTTTGTAGTTTCATTGGATTGGAAACATCAAGTATTAATTTGTCCCTATTTATGATCTTCTACAGGTCATCCTTTAGCACTATGCAAAAGTCTTTGTCATGACGTGGGAGTTGATGGCAGTGGCAAAAAATGATCAAGCTTGAAGTATTTAGATATCAAGGGATCATCCTTAGTTGTAAGAGTGGGATTTCTGGCTATCTTTCATAGCTTGTCATGCTTTTAATGGAAATTCTTTGTTAGCTATTTGTATTGAATTCTTTTACTCTTAAACAATTAGTCAAGGAGTTCCAATGGCTTGAATGATAATCCAGTATACTTTGATCAATCCTTACACTCAAAGCTAGGCCTTGTGGTACTTGGTGTAGAGGCCATAGATGTCAAAGGCTAATTGTTGTGAACAAGGGCCTTGGGTTGATTGTTCTTTGGTCTTTTCTGGTTGTCTTGTTGTTGTCTTTGGCCGCTATGACCACTCTTGTGTTATTATGCCTACCCTTTTTCCTATATTTCTGTGTGTGTTGGTTCTTAAATGCCATGTAGGCAAGATCATGGCTAGCCTCAATAGCATCCTTTATGTTATTCAGTTGGAAAAAGTCTTGACTAAGTGATTGTGGATCTAGGTAATATAGTTTCAACTTAATAAAGTTGTTAACTACCCCCTTGAAGATGGCAAGAAGGTGTGCTTTAGCTATAGGTTTTAGAATCTCTTTAGGTAGAGCATTTCATCATTGTATGAAATTCTATATAGGCTTAAGGGATCCCTGCTTAACCTTCATCAATTGGTCAAGGATCATATTGGGTTTCAAGTTGTACTTGAAATGATTAACAGATTGTGAAATTAAGTCTCCAATAGAGGATATGGATCCTTTTAGCAACACACGGTATCAGTCCAAGGCTTTTTCCATTAGGGACATAGGAAATATCTACATGATAGTATGCGCCAAGCCTTGTAGCAATAGGCATTTAGAATGGAAGGTTTTGAGGTGGATTTTTGAATCACCTTCATCGTTTTATTTGGTAAATTGGAAAATTAGGATACCCAATGAAAGAGTTATTGGTGGAATAACAAGACTAATGGAATCATCTTGGTAGAAGTCTATTATCTTGACTATCTGACTAGTGGAAGCTTTGAGCTTCTATGACTCCTCTATCAAGTCTTGGATCATTTTGAATGCTTGATCCAATCCTTGGGACATTCTCATGGGTTATGGTGTCTACACAAATTGTGTAGGGGTTAACTAAGAGATCTATGGCCTTGCAATGGGTTGTGGTATGGAGGGGAAAGGAAGAGTCATGGTGGTCACTGGTGCGCTAAATAGGGAGAAGGATGTTTGTGCCAAAGCTTCAAGCATAAAGGGAAGAAATGATGTTTGTACCCCTTGGGTTGTTTGTGGTCCCATTGTGGGATCCACTAGTATAGAAAATGGGGAAGTGGTGGTGAAATTCATTGATGAGGATTATGCATACCAAGGTTGCATGGGAAAAGGCATGGATGAAAAGAGGAAGGCCATTTGAGACACAAAGTATTCTTGATGGATGGTTATAACAAGTGTCGACCTAAACATGGTTGGGTATATAGGCGATGACAATCAAGATGCTTGTCCCATGGAAGAGACAGGAAGAGCCAAGGTGACTATGATGCTTTGAGGGACTAATTATTAGAATAGCCCCCCTATGAAGGTCTATGGCTTGGGGTCTACCTTGACCTTGTTGTGTTCTTGGTGCTAGCTCTCTGAGCTTGATTTTGTGTCTTGCTCATTCATCTCAATTAATTAAGAAATTATGTATGCATGGGTTTCATTCAAGGGTATTTTATCATAGGAAGAGAGTATATACTCCTTGTTGCAATGGATTAACTCATACTTGAGCTTGGATTTTGCCTCTACGTGAGGAAGGAGTAATCTGGCTTGGATTTTGGTGCATAGATAGTTGTAGTGCTTCTTGTTAAGCATAATGAAGTCTAGGCTATGCCCTCATAGCCTAAGTGATTATCTATGCTCAGCTATAGTGGGGTCTCTAGGATCATAGATCCTCACTCCATCTTGGCCAGATGTCATGTTGGTCATGTTAATGGGAAAAATAGTTGACTTACCAAAAGACATTGTCAAAAATGTTGATTTTGAAATTTTACTATTTTTAATGATGGTTTTCGTAAGTTGGGAGTTTCTAATGGTGTGGTTGGCAATAAATGAAAAATAAAATTGAAAGTGTTGCTATAGTGTAAATGGTATACAACACCCTTGGGAAGATGATGTTGTGGGTTTAAAGTTTGTAATACCATCTACACTGGTTTTCCAAGTGTGTCTACATTGGAAAGGTGTGCAGTAGACAAATATATTTTCTTACCAACTACATTGCAGTAGTTGGTGAAAAATGGATTTTCACTTGGGAAAACCAAACTGAAAAATTTCTCACCAAAGTGTGTACATTGGTTTAAGAAACTGAAATGTGAAAATTTTTGGTTTTCAAAGGACTATGATGGATTCATGGAGATGGCTACGTTGGCTTTTTGATTGTAGAATTTTGTAGTAGAGATGTTGGGTTTTGAAATAGCCTACGTTGGATTATAGGTGTTTAGTGAAAGTTTCAAAAGATAAAAATTGCAAGTGCTTTTGTGACTACATTGGATTCCATAGAATCCAACAACTATTATGAAAAATATAGTGAAAATTGAAATACCCCACCACAACTACACTGGGTCTTGTGGGTAGGAAATGGGATGCCAATGTTGGTTTTGAAAATTAATTGTGAAAATTTTTGATTTTCTCCCATGAATACACTAGAGCTTTGGCAGTGACTATGTTCGCTTCTCATTGTAGAATTTTATAACAAATGTGTAGTTGGGTGTTGGGATGGTCTATGTTACCATTCAGATGTCAAGTGTAGGTTTTAAAAGGAAACAACTATAGCTATTTTTTTTGACTATCCTAGATTCTAAAGAATCTAGCAATTGTTGTGAAAATATAATGAAAATCCAAATCACCACCTCAACTATGTTGGGTATGTTGGATTAAAATTGGGTTGCCAATGTTGGATTTTACTATAAAAAATTGTAGGTTTTAAAGGTTACAATAGTGAAAATAGGTTTTAAGAATGTTGAGAATGGGCTTTGGCTGAGAATAAAGATGGAGGCCCTCCTTCTAGCACCAGAAAACTATAGCGCATGGAAAATTCGATCACTGGAAAACCAAAAAATCCTAGGCTACTATAGTTTTAACCCTGAATCCCAAGTGCCTCCAAAAATAGAATATAGGATACCATGGATAGTCTTGTCGATCACCCAAGGACTTACAAAGTATAAATTAGAAAATAAATTACAAATTTGAATGAAAATGAATTAACACATAATGAAACTTTAAATAAAGTTTGCACTACAACTGAACTAAAAACTTTATTAAATAAAATTGCAAACTTCGAGAAGTATAGATGGTGTGTCAAAAGCACAAGAAGTTGACCTAAATGAAGCTTGAAGCATACTGGAGATAGTAGGATGTGTTTTGCAGTTGATCTCCATGGTTCAGGTACTTTCTAGTTCCAATCCCTTATAACTCCTTGCTAGTTTTCTATTTGGATCTACAACTTTAGCTATGGATGGTGGTAACAATGGTACAAGATTTTCTTTTCAATGGAATTGTGCCAAGGATCTCTAACGCTTACCATAGACACCAAAGTGGAATTCAAGCTATCAAGGATGTAAAAAAGCTATTGATTGCTCAAAATTGTTGGAACAACTAAACATTAAAAATAATTGCCTTTTTCTGGAATCAAAATTGGGAACTTGAATATGGAGTTCAAGCTTGAGTGTTAGAGGCTTTAGGTTGCTAAGTTAATGTTGCAAATTGTTACCATGACTACTAACAGAGTGATTGTAGGTGTAATGACTATAATTTCTAGCATAGTTAACCATTTTTGGTAAGTTTTGATGCACCCAGGCCACTAAAACCCATCTACATACTAAAAATAGTGAATGAACTTTTGTGACTATGCTGGCCTTGACCTTGACTACATTGGACTTGGAGACTACACTAGGTGTTGTTGAAATTTATTAAAGACATGGTAACTACATTGGCCAAACTACAGCTACTAAAGATCTTATTAACTATGTTGGCCATGGTATCACCACTGAAAAGTTGTCATGACTACACTGGCCATTCTTGGAAAAATGAAAAACCCAACAATGCCAACATCAATCTTGTAGATACATTGGGTTTTGTGATCACTATGCTAGGTGTTGTTATTGGAAAGTGAAAATCCAACACCATCTACATTGGGGGTAGGTAGCTCTAGCGTAGTTGAGGTTGTACCTCTACAAAAACCTATGAAAATGCCAAATTTGGTAGTCCCCAAGGCATTTTTAGCCTTCCCAAGCCCATATATAGACATAATAGCCATTTTTGCACTTGGAAAGTGAGGCAATAATAAGTCATGAGGCATTTTTCAATCCCAACAAGTTAGAGTATGCAAGATTGAAGCTTATGGGCTCCTAATCCCACATTTACAATGAAATTTTGCCTCAAGCTAAATGGTGAAGGTTACAATTTGCAACATGTGCTTTCTAAGTGATGTTTTAGAAAGAATAAGGTTGATTTTCTATTTTTTTAAAATAAGCTTTCCTATGCATATAGAAAATAATGTTAATGTAGCAGAACCATTTTGAAAGAACTTTTTACAAACCAAAAACTAGATCTAAAAGTTGGTTCTATGAGTTGATATGACAAGGTATCTAGCAGAACCACAAAATGGTTCTAAAGCCTTTATTTTAAAAAAAAAATGAGCTTTTAACTATGCCTATGTGTGTAAAGGAAAATTTTTTAGATGGCAAAACCGTTTTGAAAGAACTTTGTAGAACCAAAAAATGGGTTTAAAGGATGTTTTTGCAACTTCTTTTTACATACATGTTCTAAACATGCTTAGCTTAGCCGTACCAAATCCTTTAGATTATAATATGCAAATAGAACTAAATAAAAAATCTAACATGTTAAAAGAAGTTGCTAGTAGCTTTAGCTCTTGTAGAACTAAAATATGGTTTTAATAGCTGATGTTGAGCTAAATAAAAATTTAATAGCACATATGCTCTTTTGAAGCACTTAGTTTGATCCCACAAGTTTCATCCATACAAAAAAGAAGCTAACATGATAGAACCTAATCAAAAAGCCTTTGTAAGATTGCATGGAGTTTCAAATAAGATTGTGTTCAATAGATATTGTATTTTGATAATCTTTTTAGAATAATTTGGATGCAATGCTAAATCTCAACTTAATGAATTGTCCCCAAAAACTCCCATAAATAGAGAGGATAAATTAAATTCTATAAGATATGCTTTAAGCATTTATTTTAAGCTATAAAGATAGTTGGGACAAAATTATTTCATTAGAAAAATTTACTTACAATGATAGTTATCACACTAGCTTGAAAGAACCATCTTATAAAGTGTTATGTAGTAGACTTTATCATATAGGTATTTACAAGGTTTCTATAGAGGATAAATAAAAAAACACTAGGATAGACATCATGAATGAGGTTGTAGAATAGATTAAGATTGTTAGAAAAAGATTGTAGGAAACATAGTACAAATATTTTAAGTATGCTAATAATAGAAGATGATAATTAGAATTCAACATTTGTGATCATATTTTTACCAATATTTCACTATTCAAAGAAATTATAAGGTTTGATAGAAGAAGAAAGTTAGATCTGTACTACATTGGTTCCTTTCTAATCTTGAAGAAAATTTATGCTATTACCTATTAGCTTGATCTTTTAGAATAGTTGCAATTAATTCATGATTTATTTTATATTTTCATGTTGAGAAAGTATTTTATAAATCCTAGTTACAAGATAGATATGCAGGATATAGAGCCTAAACTAATGTTATTTTTTATAATGATCAATTAAGGTTATTGAAATGAGTAAGAGAAGATTAATAAGTAAGGTGACTCTGATGGTTAATGTCATTAGGGAAAGATATAATGTACAAGAAGGAACATGGGAAGTGGAGAGAGATCTATATATCACATACTCTAACATCATTTAAGAGGAATGTTCCTAAAGGGAAAAGAATGTAACAACCCTACCTAAGGTACTCCTTACTCCTTGGTATGTTTGTTGTTTAAATTTTCTATGGTTGTTTGTGGAGAGAACATTACCTAGCCCTTGTGTAATCCTCAATGTATTTTGTATGTATGTGAGTCTTGTTTGACTATGTTTTCCTATGTTAACCTTGTTCATGATCATTCCAAGGCTTTTTGGCATTTTTTAGGGTGTTTTGAGCTTATTTTGATAAGTTTAAGGGGCTCTAGGATTCATAGAGATTTTTTGGAAGATGTCCAGAGGTTCCAAACTTCAAAAAAGCATCTTCCTTTTTGGCCTTGGTAGGTGAGATGTCTCCATATTCTAAAAGACATATCATCTCCATTCGAGATGTCTCCACATAAGACAATATGTCTCCTTCAAGATGTCTTAGATATCTGCAAGACATCTTCTATATCATCTACACATCTCTTCCAACTCTAAGATATCTCCTCTATAATTTGGCTATTTTAGTTGGGATGTTTGCTATTCCTTCAAGATGTCTTGTAGGAATTTTAATGAACATCAAATTTGAATTGTAAATTGGAGGAAAGATGAAAATTCATATCAAGAAACTATAAACCAGAGTCCTAAGCCTGATTTTGGGTAAGACTGACAATGAGAGGTATGAGAGATCTCTTGAGAGCTTGTGCAAGAGAGTTTGAGTGAGAGGCAATAGAGAGCACTTAAGAAAGGTTTAGAAAATCTCTTATAAGTTTCTTTTCTTGAGCTTTAGCTCCATTGTAAGTAATTGAGAATTGAGATGGGACATGTGTGACCTCTAAGATCCTTGGGAGAGTTGTGAGTTGAGCTTGGATTCTTAATCTTTGATATATTTCTCTACATTTTAAGAGTTTTCTTAATAAAATTGATATTTTCTCCATTTCATTATATTGTTATTATTTTCTAAGATGAATTACTAGGAAGCTTGGGGAATGGGTTCTTTTTGAGTCGATTGAGATAGGCTTTACATTAGATTAGTATCACGACACTTGGTTTAGAGGTTTCTGCACTTGAATTATTAATATTCATCAAGCCTTTAAGAAAATTGTCAAGAATTATAAAGCTTTATAGCCACTTAAGATTTGGAGAATCTAAGATGGCAAAAATTTCTTTGATCTTATAAGATCAAGTTTCTTTTATGATTTTTGAGCATTAATTTATTTGAAAGGTTAGGATTTGAAGTGAATTACTTTAAATTTACACTTTTGCACCAAGGCTTGGTGTTTTTTCTTTAAGTGAAAGGAGCATTGTTATTGATATTTATGCATTTTTATTTGGTCATCATTATTTTTCCTTTATTTTTTGACCTATAGACCTATGAATGGTATGGCTCTTATGAAGAAGACAAATCTAGAGCTTCAACAACATCTTAAAGAGTTCAAGGGCTCCTTTAAGGCTATTGTGGCTACAATGCAAGAAGTTCTTCACAAAGTTAAGTCCTACAAGAACTAGTATTTTGAAGAAAATTTAATAAAATTAGACATTGAGAATCTCAAGACTAACTTTGGGAAACGTTTGAGGAGAATTAAGACAATATCTTCTAGCCATTAAGAAAAGAAGAAAAATGTAAGGTCGGGTAGAGTAGACATTAGTAAGGAAAGGAGTTATTAAGTATCTCTTATTAAGAAAAAGAAATGGTAAATACTCAAAGGTTTCAAGAGAGGGAACTAAGAGATTCATTAAAGAGACCTAGAAATCTTCAAATCTAAAGATGGTATATGGTGCTAATTAAGAAGAGTTCCAACCTCACAAGTCATGGAAGGTAAAAGATCAAAGCCAAATGCTTGACAAGTTATGATGTCATGATGCTTATTCCCACATAGATTATAGACTTTTCCTCGAGTAAAATGAGATTTTTTTCTTATTTAATTTGGTTATTTCATCAACCTTATTATTTAGCTGCTCAATTGGATGAGTTACACATTTCATGACATTAGGTTTTAACTAATGTTTACTTTGATCTACTAAAGAATCAATAATTTTTCAACCTTCTTCCACTGTGACATTTAAAATGTTCTCCCTACAAGCAAAGTCTACATTTTGTCTACAATATGATATGAATCCTCCTATAAATATTTGAGTTAATTAATGGGTTGGAAATCCATGATTATAATTTTTAAGATAGTTCCTTAAATCTATCATAGACATTTTTATAATTTGTATCTTTCTTTTATGTAAAACTCATGAGTTGTTTCCTAAGGGTACATAGCATATCCTTAGAGATGAAGCATTGGATAAATGTTTCCTTAAATTCATCCCATGAGCCTATCTAAGTTCTTAAGGTTTGGAGTCAAAAATTAGCTTTATCTTTTAAGATAGATTTAAAAGCTATCATTATTATCCTATCCTTACCTTGAGGTGCTAACATAGCTATCCTCTTTTCAAATTATCTAACAATAGGGTCTCGTCCATTAGTTCCCCTAAAAATAGGCAATAAATATGAATTTTTTAACTTCTACATTTTATCTTAGGGGTAATACTAACGGTTCTTGAGGAAGAGTAGATGTTCTTTGTTTTAATAAATCTCCTAAAGTTTAACCTTGATATACTTACCTCAAAAGAAAGTTAGAGTTCATGCGATCAAAAGAAAGAGGAATTGAGCTTTGAGACATTGTGAAAGGTATATGATATGAACGAGACCTAATTGTAAATGAAAGTACCTAAGGTTAGAATTACAATTGGACTTGGTATAGAAATAGAGGTGGCTATTGAGGTACGAGGAATTTGAAAATTTAAGGAACTTATCAATTGAGGTGTACCTCCTAAAGTAGTTATGTGAATTAATATTTATCTAAGGTTAGGATCTTGGGAAACAATGGCTATAATTGAATATGTTGTCTCCATTATAATGTTTAAGGTATCTAGGGATGGATTAAATGCTACTAAAAATGAAAATTGTGTTGTTGGTTTACTTGGTTTAAAAATCTTTGTTAGAGTTTCAAATTCAATTTTCTAATTATTTGGTTCTTCTATGATAGGGAATTGTAAAATCTATTCTAAATCTTGAACTCATTAAGTTAAACTCATGTGCTAGCTATCTATATTCTCATCGATTTTCCTAGTATTGTTTTGTATATATTCTTGATTTTCCTTGGCTGATTCCTCTTTGTTACTATCGATGCATAAATTTTGGTCATGCCAACACCGGAAAAACTCGTTTGAGGAGACTATTGCCTAGGGCGCCTCCCGTATGGGTACGGAAACCCGGGAATAGTCTCAGCTGGAGAGAGCCATGTGACCAAGTGATAGAGAGAGAAAAAAAACATAG